>CM076466.1:3090068-3240222 GCA_038419695.1 Scomberomorus guttatus | reverse complement strand
ACAGCAGCAATATCTTTTGTAGTTTACTCTTTGAGACAGAACAAAGGTTGTTATCATCTTGATTTTGTCAGTTACAGGACATTTCTTACAGTGGAAAAAGTTCATAGAAACTGTTCTGCAGCATAACCCAGTTTACAGAGTGTAACTGATCAACAGGAAGGTACATTTATCAGTCTTTCCCTTTCATGACCCATACACAAAAAAAGCACACTGTGAAGCAGGAGGTGTTTTTTTTTTAAACTCGTTTTTTATAAACAATGATCCAATGAGATGCTCCCACTAAAAGATGAACAGAGCTTGTGTTCATGTGGAAGGGACGGTGCTGTGTGGACAGAGCTCTTTTTGTGCTCTGATGCTTTCCCATGTGATAACAGATTACAGGCAGCATCTTGTGCACAGCTTTAAACTATGTAACGATCAGCAGAAGTGCAGGAATTATACGAGGAAGGATGAAGCTGAATGATATATTTTTCTGAAAGGGCAGGACATTACTTTCCCTATAATCAGTGGGGTGATGTCATTTAGCAGAGGATGCTTGTGGAAGCGTGATGGTGTCATAATCAGAGCTACAATGATTAGTCGATTAGTTGATTGACAAAAATTAATCTGCAAATATTTTGATAACCAAATAATGTTTTTTGTTATTTTTTAATGAAAAATTCTAAAGAAAATTGCTGGTTGCAGCTTCTCAAATGTGAGGATTTGAAACTTTTATGTGTCATACATGATAATAAACTGAGTATCTTTGGGTTTTGGACCTCTGATCAGACAAAACAAGATATTTGAAGACCTTCACCTTGCACTCTAAGACATTATAATAGATATTTATCACTGTTTTCTGATATTTTATAGACACAAAAATACTATGACCTTTACTTGAAACAGTATTTCTACATTGTGGCTTTGCTAATTTTACTTAAAGATCCAGACATGTTTTAAGATGTATATAAAATACTCTGCTTTCAATAATAATTTGTGTCTGATATGGTTTTTCCACAAAAAAAAAAGAAAAAAGAATACTGTTTAATGGGCTTTTGGTGAAGACATAATTTTGGCTCATTGTATATAATTTAAGTACTGTTTTTGTTTTTTTCTTTTGTTTGTGTGTTTGTATGTTTGGCTGTTTGTTTGTTTGTTTGTTTGTTTGTTGGTTGGTTTGTTTGCGGCCTGAGGTGGGGGGAATGATGAAATGTGTGGACTGCAGTTTGATGAAAATTGAAAATAATAATGTAATATACATATTGCAAATAATCCTTAAAATGACATCTTCTCCTTCTCCCTCATTAAAAATTCCAAAATCTCTGAATATTTAAATATTGTAAATTTGATTTGAAAGATGTCTCCTACTTCACTGTAAAGTCCATTCTCGGTCCGTCCCAATACCCACACTTGCAGTCTTGAGCAGTTTAGTGTGCGTTCATGCACTGCTGGATATATACAGGCAAGTGTGTCCCACGTCAGAAACATACAGTACCAACACACACTAAATTTAACCCACACTTGATGCACACTTCTAATACTGCTCTGAAGCAATATTCAGAGCCAATGATCTACAATACAATAATCAACTGACATACATCATTCTGCACAGAGAAGCTCAAACATCCCACTAAAGTAAAGAAACTAAAAGTCACTGTCCACGTTTTGAGTGGACAGTGACTTTAATAAAGAATTAATGGATAATTAATGACGTGATTAATCTGTGGTTACTGTCCCTTTAAGAAAATCGGCATGTTTGAGGAAGTGTGTCCGTGAATTAAATGCCTCCGTCCTGCCTGCACCTTCGGAAGGCAGGAGCCTCGGTTAAGTAGTGATTTTGTTGTATTAGCTATAATTACAGACGAAATATATTCGTCTTTAATGTAATTGTTAGTTCTTCTTTTAACGTATCACAGTCGTCTGAAGAGGGAGGAAAGTCCTAATTTTTGCTAAATTAATAGTCAGTTGAAGTCGGTTAAAGGGAGTAAACTCACGATGGCTCCGGAGAAAACTGGTGAGTTCACTTATAGAGATAAAGACGAAGCTATAAATATTATCAGTTCGATATTATTAGTTTAAAAGGTTCATATTAACCTGACTGACACATTTATCATCTCTAATGTTACTGACATTTGCGCTTCAGCCGTTTTACCGCCAGTTGTGTGCAGCGTTTAAAAGAGGTCACCCTGGGCTTTTCTGTTTGGTCGATAAAATCTCAGAAAATGGTGGAAAATGTAATATCAGTGTTTCCCAAAGTCCAAGTTACATCCTCAAATGTCTAGTTTTGTCCTGACCAACAGTCCACAGCCCAAAGATATTCAGTTTACTGTCAACGAGGACTAAAGAAACCAGGAAATATTCACATTTAAACAGCTGAAGTTTTTCTCCTTAAAATGACTCAAAACGATGAATAAATGATCAAAATTTTGCCGATTAATTTTCTGTTGATCAACTAATCAACTAATTGTTGCAGCTCTAATCATGACCAATAAATGACACTACCAAGACAATGTATGTACAATAATATGATGATTACACCCAAGATGATAAATACTAGGATTTGTCTTTATTGTAACAGTGATGTAACAAACACACAGTGTCTGACTGTCTCCTGTCCTGCAGCTCGGTCTGTCCGTCAGCATGGACTCTGAGAACGATGTGCTGATGAAAGAGTACATCAAGATGATCACGGATATGATCGTGCTGTGTGCCACTTTGGCACTGTCCCTCTTCTTCTGGGTCCTGTCTCTCACCATCAGCACCTACTCAGGTGAGCTGCCTCGCCTCTCACCTGCCTGTGTCTCTGTGCACGCTGGGAAACCTGCGGAGGGCTTTAATCTCACACCTCAGTTTTCTAATAATGACAGAAATGCAGAAATGTGTTGCATTTCTTTGTCTATTCCCCTCAAAGAGCTGCAAAGGCTGCAACTAACTAATTATTTTCATTATTAATTAATCTGTCAATTATTTTCTCGATTAGTCGATTAGTTGTTTGGTCCATAAATTGTCAGAAAATGGTGAAAAATGTTAATCACTGTTTCCCAAAAGCCAAGATGACGTCTAGTTTTGTCCCAACCAACAGTCCACAACCCAAAGATATTCAGTTTACTGTCACAGACGACTAAAGAAACCAGAAAATATTCACATTTGAGAAGCTGGAATCAGAGACTCATAACAATGAATTGATTATCAAAATAGTTGCCGATTAATTTGATAGTTGGCAACCAATCGATTAATTGTTGCAGCTTTATAAAGTTCATGTTAACATTATAGATTTTAAGATTTTAGTGCAAGATGGTTTTCTACAGACACATGTCCAGCAAGCATTTTAAGATTATTCTGAAAAATGCACTCAAATGTTCTTAAAGTGAAACTGATTCAAACCAAATCATACGCTGTGAATACCACCTTAAATTCTTCAGGCTTCAAGCAGAGTTTGTTTCATTTCTTCCCAGAAATGAACTCAGAATAGTTACAAGCTAAACAAACGTCCTTGAAAACATCATTTTTCATGGTTGAAGTTACAGCATGTGTGGTTATACTTGTGAATGGGCCACATTTTTAGAATAGAGCTTTACAGTTTGTGTTTTATTCACTCACACACTGATGGCAGCGGGCAAGACACGAGCCTGACCATCAGGAGCAACTTAGGGTTCAGTGCATGTTTCCTGTGGCCTCAACAAATCCTTCACTTCAACACTTCATCCATTTTATGAAACTTCTTAAGTTTAAGAGGTGTTCCCTAAAAGCATCGTAACTGAAGACTCTTAGAAATGATGGTAGATTAATGAGTGACTCCTAAACACTCGTAAGAGGCTGAGAACATCTTAAGAAGAACCAAAAACTACATGTTTTATTCAGGTTTTCTTTATTTTTGAGTCTATACTTGGTGATGCTGATGTTTAAATTAGAAAGTAAAACTAAACCAACACAAAAATATTACTTACATACAGCAGGTCTGATACAGACATGGTGACAGAATGACTGAAGAATATTTATGAAACTTATAGGAACAGCCACCGTTTCATTTGATATTTTAATCTGATCTTCAGAGTAACGTCTGCCTCCAGCAGCAGCTACATCAATTATTTTCAATATATAGCACAACTTACAGACAGTTAAATATGTATCAATATATATATATATAGGTTGTTTGTCCTAAACTATGGACAAAAATGTCCTCAACTTATATTTTAGGTGGAGGAAGTTTTTGTGCCGCCATCAAACGATCCTCTCGTTCACAAAATGTGTAATATCACCACAGCTTTCTCAGGTGGAGAGATGTTACAGTGATTACGACGGTGGTCTGACTGTATGCGTGTGTGTGTGTGTTTACAGGCACACTGCAGCCTGTGTCGCCGTGGCGATGGTTGTTCTCCATCTTGGTTCCCCTCGTGGTGACGGTCAGAGCCCTGAAGAGAGGCAGTCTGGACCGCTCAGGAGCCCTGGGAGGTGAGTGTGTGTGTCTATTATCTATATTTTCATATTAACAGGTGATTGACGAAACAAAAAAGTATCTCGTTACAAGAAATCTTAGTCGAGCATCCATTTCAGCAGCAGCAACACTGCTGTTTTTATGAGATACAGATACAGTCCAACACCTGTCTCATTACAACCAGGATTTATTATCATTATAACAAGAAAATATAGTCATTTAATGGGAATAATCATGTTATAACAAAAACTTTTTGTAATACTATATATATATATAATACTTTCTTTTTATATCGAGAAACTGAGCAATTTTTTTATCATGTAGTTTTAAGACTGTAAAAGCAGAAATAGATTCTTCCTCCTTGTTATTTTGTGGCTTCAGGCTGGACTTTTCTGATCAGTCCACCTTAAAGGTTCCTTCAGTGTTTCCTTCAGTCTCTGACTGAAGATGCAGACTGTTACACTGCTGCCTGATATGAAATGTATTTTTAACAAAGGAGGAACATCTGCTCCATTGAAACATCACAAAAAGTTTCAGAAAATGGACAGAAAGTTATATTTTGAAGGAAAAGTTTTAGAGCCTTCAGAGCAGGTTGAAGCCCTGACTTTTGCCTTGAAGGCAGCATTTTTACATACGTTCATCTCAAGTTTTGGAATTGTGACTAGTTTAACATCTGACATAACAGTATAAAAATAACAGGAAATCACAAAAAGCATGATATGTCCCCTGAAGAAAAAAAAAAGTCGGGGTAAAAATGACAGGTTTACGATAGGTTCTGTCTATGTTTTGCCTGGTTTTGTTTGCAGGGTTAAGTTTTGTTTTTAACTGGATTTAGTGGAACTAGTCGAGAACCGCTCATCCAAACAACTTCACACTCGACACTGCGGTTCCTTGGGTCCTGAGCAATATACCTGCCAAGCGTGAAGTCGATCGGATGAACGGTTATCGAGAAAATTAAAGGACAGACAGACAAAGAGTCCTTCCATTTTAGTTCGATAAAGCAGCTGTGATCTTGTGATCAGCTCATCTTAAATACTGTAAATCTCTTATCAGCCACGGAGCATCTCTGTGAAATCTTAATTTTTCATTATGAAAACCACGTGTTCCCCCTGAATCTTTCCCAGATTCTGAGAAGATCCAAATCTCTGAAAATCAAAACCTTTCACAGCTCGAACAAAACGGGTCTCTCTTGGACACAACACTGCGTCATACAGGGAGGAATGACTGCAGAGTCTCTGCTAAATCTGAGGTTTGGTAAAGATCTCCATCCACACTGACAAACCTAAACAAAGGAAAAATGGATAAAGTTTTTTTCATCGTCTCTTTCACTTGACAAAAGGTTCACAACATGTGAACGTGTGTTCAGGCAGTTTAGTTACTCTGCTCAGTCAAAACTTCCATTTTCCACTTTCTGTGATCACCTACACAGTCAAACTCATGATTTCATTTTGGTATTTGCTTATTTTTCTGTTCTGTTTTGGCTGTTTTTTGACACTTAAACAAGTGTAGGATAGTGATTTGAGGGCAGCTCATAAATGCTACCTGTTAACCAGCTGAACAGTAACTCCTGCACTGAGATGTCGATCAAATCACTACTTTATGATTGTTTTCAAACAATAATGCCATGAATAGTTTTTATTTATCAATTAACTTCATACCAAGTGCAGTAAACTAGGTTCACTATTTGAAAAGGAATGTTAGGAAATCTAAAATATATTATTCCAATTGACACACTAATGGAGAAGATATAAAATAACCGACAAATGTTTTTGTGAAACATTTAAAGCCTAAAACTTTTGCACAGTACTGTTTATAAGAGTAACGCCAGTCTTATGCTCTAATGCGGTAACACGGCCTGTGAGGAGAATTCAAACCGTTTCTCTGATGTGTTTTCTCAGCTCTCCTGGTGGGGTTTGTGTTGACGATGGCCAACTACAGCTTCTTCTCCTCCCTGCTGGCCTTCTTCTTCACCTCCTCCAGACTGACCCGCTGGGGAGGAGCACAGAAGAGGAAAATAGACGCCGAGTACAAAGAAGGTGAGAGGCGGCGTACTTGCTTAGTTTAGATGAATCTAAATTCAAATCTAAATGTATTAAGTTTTGTGTTTGTGTCAGGGGGTCAGAGGAACTGGATCCAGGTCTTCTGTAATGGAGGAGTTCCTACAGAGTTGGCACTGCTCTACATGATAGAGGTAAACATGCACACTTTTCAGATCTGTATGTAAACATGTTATTTTCTGTACAAAGCATCCGAAATTCAAAAAAAAACCTTCTAAAAAATCTAAACTGTCAGGTTTGTGTGTGTTTCAGGTGGGTCCAGGTGAGCTCCCCATTGATTTCAGCAAACATTACTCCGCCTCCTGGATGTGCCTCTCTCTACTGGGCGCGCTCGCTTGCAGCACTGGAGACACCTGGGCGTCAGAGGTGGGGCCTGTCCTCAGCCAAACACCGCCGAGACTCATCACCACCTGGAAGGAAGTCCCAGCAGGTGAGAAGTCAGCAGGCTCACATGACACAGGCGCTTTCCATTCTGATCATTCATGTAGGGCTGCAACTAATGATTATTTTCATTATCAATTCATCTGTCAATTGTTTTCTCAATTAATCAAGTAGTTGTTTGGTCTATAAAATGTCAGAAAATGGTGAAAAATTTCGATCACTGTTTCCAAAAACCCAAGATGACGTCTTCAAATGTCCAACAGTCCACAACCATCGGATATTCAGTTTACTGTCATAGAGACTAAAGAAATCAGAAAATATTCACATTTAAGAAGCTGGAATCAGAGAATTTTTGTGTTTTTTTTTTGTTTTTTTCTTAAAAAGTGATTCAAAACAATTATCAGAATGGTTGGCGGTTAATTTTCTGTCGACTGACTAATCGATTAACCGCTGCAGCTCTAAATTTATGTTTCCTCCCGTCGTCGCTCCTCTGTTCTCCGGCTGTGACTCAGAAGCCGATCTCCTGCCGAAGATGTTCTAATCCTTTAAATGCACCTCAGAGGAGACGAGGAAACTCAGGTGTATCATAGTTTTTGATAGGAAATATCTTTACGGATCGGTCAGCTGATCTGACAGTGAAGAACAGTCGAGCTGTTCATGAGCCAAAAGGCTTCTTTTCTTCTCTCTTTCACATACGTCATTCAGGACAAATATAGTCTACAGCCTGGAGCTCGACTTAACTTTTTTACTCAGTGTCCTAAATTCTACTTTCAACTGTCCCAAACTTTTTTTTTCATTCTAAAATTGCTGCTCATTAAATCTTTCCTGAAGACAAGTTCAACAGGTTGTACACAATTACATACATTTTAACAGTGTAATTATTATTTAGACACTTTCATACACCACACATTAGATGACAGACTGTAGGTATTGACAGTGAACAATATGGTGCAGCTCTGGAAGTATAGTAACAAAAAGAGGGACTTTGGCACTAAAAAGACTGTAACGTTGAAAGATATCTACTTGATTTGACTCATTTGGACGCTGAAGCTTCATATTAGCTTCAGATAAACTTTGAATCCATGTTTGCACAGAAGGAGGACTGTGGATTTTGTCCCCCATCACTTATATTTGTTTGTCGCAAGAAAAACGTGTCAATGTTCATTTGGGCACCTGACAGTTGTTTTAAGACGAATCCGTCCTTTAATTATTTCTACATGTTGCTAGCTGACTTCTACAAAATGACTCTGGAGTGAGCGAGGACGCCTCGTTTGGTGAATTACTGTAAATTCCTCCATCCTCGCGTCTCTCTCTCCATCCTGGGGAGCGAAGAGCCACATCAGCACCCTCCAATTTCACCTCTCTTGAAAAGCAGAGGGGAGTCAAGTCAGATAGTTTACAGCAGCCTTTCCAGTCTAAACAGGAAGTGACTGAATAAAATGTTTATAATAATAAGACCAGTTTCATTAACAGCAGGTCTGTGTTTAGGGAAACAGTTGTTAGAATCAGCCGCTAACGTCACGCCAGAGTTAAATTAAAGGATAATTACCATAATTAACTCTGATACTTAGTTGAAATGTTAGTTTTTCCCAGACTGTGACTCTGACCTAAAGCTAATGTACATGAAAGTAAACAGAAGGCGTCTTTCACCCAGTGAAGTCTGTGACCTCTGTCTGAAAGGCTCTATGTACGGAGGGATAACAGGGTAAAAAAGTTTCCTTGTATCGAGGGTTAGTCGTTGTAGGAAACTGTAAAGTTCTTAGACTTCGGATGTTTCTTAGAAATGTTCCCCTTAACACTGCTTCAATATACTTGTTCATACTTCATTTTTCAGTCCACATTCTGCTCTTTTACCCTCCAGGAACAAACGGAGGAGTTACTCCCGTCGGATTGGTCGCCAGCTTTCTAGGCGGGCTCACGGTGGGCACGGCTTACTTTGTAACACAGCTTCTGGTGGTCGGCGACCTGCACCTGGCGGACCCCCAGTGGCCGATCATGGTGTACGGTGGCCTGGCTGGCTTGGTGGGATCGATGCTGGACTCCTTCCTGGGAGCTCACATGCAATACTCAGGTAGGAACAGTCGGTATGAGATTCTCTGAAGTTCCAGATCAGACTAAACAATATCAGCCCCGACCTGCCAGATGTGGAGCATCAGGAATGAAAATGGGTTATTTTCTTGATTAATCGCTTAGTCTGTCAGAGCACAAGTTGACGTCTTAAAATCTCCACAACCCAAAGATATTTAGTTTACTATCATAGATGACAAGAAAACCTGCAGACTGTAATACTGAACTTTTGGCATTTGCCTAAAAATTACTTTATTTATTACTTTGATTTTCTGTTGATCGACTAAACAATTGAGTAATCATTTCAGCTGTATTAACGATTCCTCTACGTGACAGAGTTAGAATACAAAAATAGATCTGAAACGATTGACAGGAAATTAATTAGCAGCCATTTTAATAATAGTTTGTCATCATTAACCTGAAATTCTCTGGTTCCAGCTTCTCAAAATTGCTGCTTTTCTTTTAAATTTTAAATAGTTTTGGACTCTGGGTACATGTGATTATATTTTTCAGTATTCTGACATACTACAGACCAAACAATTAGTCAATAAACATGTTTCACATGTCAAGTGTTTCTGTTCGCTGATGGAGCAAATCCACACAGTCAAAGCTGAACAAAGGTGAAACACTTTAATTCCTCCGTTGTGAGCTCCATGTGAGTCACCGGACTTGTTTAAAAGTGTAAGTGGGCAGTTAAACAGAAGTTATTCTTGTGTAAATGAGCTGATCAGTGGTTCGGTGTTAACGTTTCCTCTTCATGTCTTCAGGCTTCGACTCGAGCATCGGGAAGGTGGTGAGTTACGAGTCTGCCACCACCCGGCGGATATGTGGGAAACCCATCTTGGACAATAACGCGGTCAACCTGTTCTCCTCCGTCCTCGTCGCGCTCATCCTGCCCAACCTGGCGTGGGGGGTGTGGCCACGATAAGACTGATGACACGACTTCAGATAGTAGATTTGAAAACTTTAAAGTAATTATTTGGTCACAGAAGCGTCACAGGAAAGACTAATACAACAGACCTGTACAGGATTCAGAGTAAACTGTGTCTTTGAAAGAAAAAGACATAAAAGGAGGAAAAATAAATTGTCGACTGATGAAAACTCTTTGCAGTGTTTGTGGTTTTACGTTTCAAACTAGTGTGTAAAGCACGGGGTGCACACACATAGCCCAGAACAATACACAGTTATCTACATCCAATCATATATCCAACACCCTAGTCCAATGGGATAGATCGGATTGTTTCGAAGTGAGCGATGAGAGGCTGCCAGTGTTTGTAAAAATTTTCCGGACAGCAGATTTGATCTTTTCCAATTTTGACATTAAGTCCTGCAGCCGGGACGTGTTTGAGGGGGGGGTGAGCAGTTTTTCCAATGACGAGCAATTAAAGAGACAAGCTCGGGCAAGTCTGCTGGTGCCTGAGAGCGTCTGTCACAAATATCAAATTAATAGCAAAGTTACAAATTTGGAGACACCTAAACAGATCAGAGTGCTGAAGGTTGACTGTGGAGCGTAATTGTGCAAAGCTAGCAAACAGGCCATCAACATAAAGGTCACCCAGGCGGGATAGGCCTCGTCTGTGCCAAGACAGCAAATCTTGAATCATTCTTGGCTGGTTGAAAGAATTGATTGTTGCAGATATGTGTGGCTATTCTGTCGGGCACGATTGTTCAGCTAATGCCAACTGGTCAGCAGTAAAGGCATTCACTATCCTATGGCTGGGCAGCACTGTGGTGCAGTGGTTAGCATTGTTGCCTCACAGTAAAAGGGTTCTATGAGTTTGCATGTTCTCCCTGTGCCTCTCCAGGTACCTGATATTTTCTTTTTTTAAAGTGAGACTATTTAACTTTTTGGTTGAACAGCGGCCACTGTGGCTAAAAGTGCCGATTACAGGAAAATGATCAACACTAAAACATAACATACAAGTGTTCTGCTCATGAATTCAACTTTTCATTTGTTAAAGGTTTTATTTCTTCTTCCATAAGTTACATCGTCTCACCTCAATATAAAACATAAACATTTGTGATAAGGACAGATTAAATATGGTTACTAAAGAGTTACTAAAGATGCTCTCTGGTGGACAAACTATGTAATGGCAACACTGTTTTTAAATCACCTCAAATGTATTTTTCCGAGTTCTGGACAGCAATTTTAGTCTAATATCAGCCAGCAGATACATCATTCAGACTCATTTATGCTGGTGTTGTCCTCCTAAAAGAAATTAATTTGTTTGGAGATCAAGAACTCCTGAACTTGTGATGAAACTCAACAAATATACATAAAGCAGAAGAAACGTGTGGTGACTTTGCTCTGTAACTTTTTAACTGGGATTGTACTTGTTCATTGTGATGTTGCAGTATTTATATTTAACTTTTGTTGTTTGTTTTTTTTTTGTCTTGTGTTTTCAGTCGAGTGTTCACAGTATGAATTTACTTCACTTAATTTAAAAAGTCTAAAACTCATGTTCTGCCATTGTCTGTGTATTTTAACTGGTCCTACATTTAAATTAAAGATGTGTTTCGTTTGTCAAACGTGTGTGAATCAATCAGAGGAAGATTAAACAAGGTTCAAGAATTTCCTGTGATTTTAAAATGACTACTTCATGAGAATATATCACTTTCTCAGTGATTTTAAATGCAGCTCTGTGGATAATTAATGACAAAATTATGTTTATTCTGTTCTTCTACTTGTTGGCATTGAACCTTAGATTAAGAGATGCATTATGAGAAATGTGGGATCAAGTGTTTTTGGATTTTGACCAATACTAGAGACTAACAGTCAGGATATCTCGGCCTCTGCTGCATCAGATTTTTACCCTTGTGTCTTTTAAACACGTCCCCCAACTTTATGTAAACACTAAATTGCTGGAATACTCCTTTAATAAGCTCATTGTCATCATCTCTTCTTTCACAGAATATCTGAACTGATATTTTTGACCAGTTAGGAGTAGTTTCCTTCTCTGAGATGCTTGATAAAGATGTTTCCTGATCCCAAAATAATCCAGGAGAAACAAACTGCTGAGTGTAAATTTACTGCATCTCTCACCTGACTGCTTGACCTTTGACCTCGTCTCATTACAGCATGTGAGGCAGCAAACAGACTCCACGGAGAGCGGCGGGTTTCCAGAGGTATTACTGTTTTTATTTCAGAGTGTCTGAGAGAAAAGGCACTAAACCAAACCGGGAGAGTGACATTGACTTTGAATGAGAGAGAGAGAGAGATGCAGAGGAGTGGAGTCAGGTTTAAATTAACATTTATAAAGTTTACAGAACACCAGGCATACAAACACACTCTCACACACACACACACTCACTCACACACACACACGCAGCATACTATCTACAGATTTCCTGATTGATTAAATACAGCAGGCTGAAACCAGCAGGAGCTATTAAAGGAAAATTCCCCAGTTTATTTGTCAATGTGATGTACTTTAAACATCTATAGATGTCAGAACATCATGTCAGCATATTTTCTGCAGCGTTTTGTGATTCTGAATCATTAACGTAGTGTTCATATTTTCAGTTTTCCTGACATTTCACCGTCTGAAAAATCCTGACAACAGAATAATCATCATAAACTCCATAAGAAATTATAAATAAATGTTCTTTTTCCGAGCTAAATCATGCTGAAAGTACATTGTTTGCATTCATGATCTTCTGATTATCTTTGCATCCAACTGGACTTCATTAGATTGTGAAAGAGACTAAATTTCCCAGACTGCCTTCAACATAAATTAAAGTTTAACATAAAGCTTATACGCAGTTTCATTCAGTAAACAATATTTGATTGTTTGGTCTTCATTTTAATTGGTGGGTGTCTTATTTTTCTGAAGCAGACATTCAGAAAAACTTGACTACACATAATAACAGATACTTATTTACTGAATAATTGTAGTTGCACCGACAGAGCAAAAGAGCCACTGTTAGGAAAAAACAGCTGAGATTTCCAGAATAGTTCATAATAATAATAATAATAATAATAATAATAATATTTTAAGAGAAAACTTTAAATGTTATGAGAAAAATTTTAACTTCAAGAAAAAAAGTATACCTTTTATTAATGTCAATATTTTGACAATAAGTCGTCATTTCAAGAAAAAGTTGTAATGAGTTAAGCTGATATTTGAGAAAATGAAACTCAACACCGAGATAAAATTGTACTTTTACGAGAAAAAGTCATGAGAATAAAGATACAAAACATTTGAGGATTATATAATAATTTTGAGAAAAAACGGTTCTAATATTTCAAGTAAAGTCAAAATCTGAGAAAAAAGTAAATATTTCAATGTAAAGTCAATATTTTGAGATACAAGTCAATTTCACAAGAAGTCAAAACATTTCTATAATAAAGTAATTTTGATTTTTTTAAAATCAATATTTTGAAAGAAAATTCATAATTTTAATAATAATTACGAGAATAAAGTTGCAATTTCAAGAAAACAATTAAAGAATTACGACAAAATTGAGAACAAAGTTATTTCAAGTCGATATTGGAGGAAAAGTCGTTTTGAGATAAAGTTGTGATATAATAAGTCACAGGAAGTTGTTTCATATTTTGAAAATAAACTCATAAGGAACATTTGTAAAATAAATGTATAATACAACTTTGTTCTCAAAATATTTAAATTCTTGAAATATGACATTTTCTTATAAAATTACAAATGTATCCTCAAATTCTGACTTCTCTGAATTCTCCTCGTAGACTTTTTGTATATTTTTATGTAATATTTTTCCCTTTTTTACCCCACAGTGGCTCTAATTCTCTGTTGTAATGACATTATCCAGTAAAGTGTCTTTATTAGTAACTGAGGAATGTGAGTGACTTATTGCAGCCCTGTTACACACTGATTTAATCACTCAAGTTTTTTTTGTGCGTTTCCTTTTGGAGAATGGAAGAAAAAAGTAAAGGTCAAAGATCCTCAGATGGGTTTAAATGCCAACATACTTTATACTTCAGTTTGTAAGTTCTGTTTTCCAGCAGGAGTGTTACATCTTTCAATAAAGTAAATATATTCTGGGATCAAATCGTCAACAGAAACTCACCAAAACTCCAGATCAGTAACAAAAACAGACCACTGATGTCACAGTCTTTCAGTCTTTTTAGTGTTATTCTCTCACACACACAAAAACACACACACAAAAACAGGAGGGGCTCTCACACACAGAGGGGAGGGGGGGGGGTCCTGAAATGGCGGGATGAGACGAGGAAAACCAGAACCAGGGGGAGGGCGGGGCTTCAGGGCAGAGTCTGCTGTGATTGGAGGGCCGGGCTGTCCGTCAGTCACAGCTGGTCTTTGTAGTAGCCGAGCTTGGCGAAGGACATTTCCCTGCGGAGCTGCATCACCTCCCAGAACATCTGCTCCGCTGAAAACATACACAGAGCAGAGGAAACATGGTTTATTTCATTACACTATTATTATTATTATTATTATGAGCAACAACAAAATCTACATTTCTGGCAACAATTCTGACCAAATGTAAAATATGGTCACAATCTCCCCTTCTGAGTTATGGCTTTGAATAATGGCCAGAAAAGTGTTTCTGTAGAACATTATGATGTCACAGTGAAGTTGACCTTAGACCTTTTGGATATAAAATGTCATCACTTCATCGTTTTATCTAATTAAACATTTGTGTGAAATGTTGTCATAATTAGCGTATGAATTCTTGAGTTGTGGCCAAAAATGTGTTTTGTGAGGTCACAGTGACCTTTGACTCAAGGATGAAATGATTAGATTTTGGTGGTCAAAGGTCAAAGTGGACGTTTGTGCCAAATTTGAAGAAATTCCCTCAAGGCGTTCCTGAGATATCACGTTAATGAGAATGTGACGGACGGACCAGTCTGTTGGCTGGAAACCTTTCATTAGCAGAGCGCCTGTTCTTCAGTGGTCACATTTATAATGTAGTTTTGAGTTTTTTTGCCGACATTTTTTTGTGTTTTACAAGCATACAAATACATGTTTACATATGCATGTGGTAACAGATGCTTTGTGGCTTTGACAAGCCCGATTTCACTGATCCTCACTGCATAGTTAACTGATGTACCAAGTAACACTTCAACTAATCAATGGACGTCTTTCTTCACTGACTTTTTCCTCTGTGGGAAAATGTTTCAGCTCTGTGTCATTTGGTTCACCCTTAACAAGGAACAAGGAAACAAGTGTGTGTTTGTCTCTCACCATCCTGCTGTTTGACCAGCCCTTGGTGGATGTAGCGAATGTAGGTGAAGAAATTACACACTGCTGTGATCTGAGACAAACACAGAGAGACAGAGAGACACTTTCAATTTATATGAAAACATTACAGACTAAGTAACAGTTTGAATCTTGTGTGTGGTGAAACAAAACAGTTTTTGAGGCTTTTGTTTAAAATGGGATCACTACACAAAGCTCCAGAGAGCTCACGACTGACATCTGCTGGTCCTGATAAAATGCAAAAAAGAAGGCAGAATGATTATTTTGATCCTGTTATTCTCCTGTTGTTTTAAGACTGACTGGAAAAACTGTGAACCCGTCCTTTAAATGTATTTATTGTATTACTTGTTGCAATGTCACTTATGTCCTGCAGATGTCACAAGAAGAGAAACATGACTGTGGTCTCACTGAAAATAAGATGTTATTAAATATAATTTAGCATTTACAGTCTGTGTGTGTGTGTGTGTGTGTGTGTTCATACTCACTCTATATCTACAGTAGGGAGACACGTAGTAATAGTTGGACGAATCTCCAAACTTGATTCTGTGCTTACAGGTTTTGGTCTGACCACTCAGGGCACATTTTCTATCACAGAGACACAGAGAGAGACAGACATAAAGTCATTTACAGGTTTTTGTTTTGTTTCAGCAGGAGGAATTTGAATTTGTTCAAAAACTACAAAAATTATCAACCAAAACAAACTATATGGGACTAATACTAAGACTGGAGGAAGCAAGGAGGGAGTAGAGGAAGGGAGGAGAGAGGGATGAGTGTTACACATTTATCAAGGTTTGTCTCCTCAGAATCTCTTGGATAAACCCTGGACAGAAGGAAGGAAGGAATGAAGGAGGGGGTGTTATGAGTTAGCGGGGGGGTGTTTGGAAGAGCCAGGCGGGGGCCGAGGAGCAACTGAGGAGCGATTAAAAAAAAAATGCTGATGGGAGAGAGCGAGAGAGAGAGTCAGACTTACGTGACGAGCTCGGCCCTTCGCCCACTAGAGAAAGGAAAGTGAGGGAAGATGGAGAGATGACGATGAAGGAGTGAAAGCTTGATGAAGAGGAGAAAGAGTTTATATGTGTATGGGTGTGTGTGTAATCTCACTTTGGTCCTCCACACTCCACCGCCGAGGCTTTGACCACAGGCAGCGGCTGGAAGCCGACCGGCTCCACACTGAGCGCGTTCTGCTCCACGGCTTCCAAGATAGCCGAACCCAGCTGAGGGACAGGAGAGAGGGACTTTAAATTAAGGGGGGGGGGCAGTAGAGGTCAGACTAGTCTAATAGTGACTCAGTGATCAGGCAGAGTTCACCAAATCTTTAAAAGCCCTGTAGAGTTTCCTTTAAAAGAACATTTTGGAATGGACAGAGACCTGCAGAAACAGCCTTTTTATGACTACTACTGTACTGACATAAAATTGTGCATTGTGTGTCCTTGAGGCCTGACACACGTGCATTTCCTTACTCATAACACATTTGCAGTATGATTTTTAATGTTTTGAACTTTTTTTTCCATACTAGTGGTCTTAAACTCCACAAGGTGCCTTTAAGTGAAATCTCTCTCTCTCTCTGTGTCTGTGTACCTCGCTCTTGTTGAAGGTGAGGCAGGGGTAGATGTCCTCACGGTAAACTCTCTCCAGGAAGCAGCAGCTCCGGTCGAGCGTCGGCTCCTCCTTCCACGCCTTGAACTCGCTGAACAGCTGACTGTCCACCTACATGTCCGACAACTCAGGTTAACATCATACAGTAAAGCTGCATTTATGACACAGGGGGTTAAACAGCAGTCAGACTGTAGATACCCACATTATAACCTCTATTTTAAAAACACACATACAGATTATCAGTATTAGTATCTGGTGTTAAATAAAGTTCTACCTCTCTACACTCCCGTACGATAGGCTGCGTGGCCGACGGGTCGGGCTGCGTCCCCAAGATGGCGGAGGAGGTGCTCTTGTTCCTGCTGTGGCCCTTCCTGAAGGGAGTCTTCGACCCTCCTCCCCCCACTCCTGCAGAGGGGAGTTCACCCACAGGGGAGGTGGGAGAGGAGAGCACCAACGTCTTCAGGGCTTGGACCTCCGCTTGGAGGACGTCGATCTGAAACAGGAGTGATTTCCTAAGTTAAAGGACGGGTTCACAATTTTTCAAGTCTGTTTTAAAACAACAGTGAGGAGCCCAAATGAAGAGTGAAACCTGTTTTTCTTGCTGTAATCATTCCTCCTGTTCATACTGACCATTAGAAGATCCCTTCATAATGCACTTAAAATTTAAAAGTTTAAAAGTTTATCTGAAGCTAATATGAAGCTTCAGCATCCAAATCAAGTAGATATCTTTCAACGTTACAGTCTTTTTAGTGCCAAAGTCCCTCTTTTTGTTACTATACTTCCACCGCAGCTCAACAGGCCTCAAGCCTCATATAAGCTTCAGATAAATGTAGATAAGCTTTACACTAAATGACTGTGTGGACACACTGTGGATTTTGGCCTCCATCACTTCCATTGAAAGCACATTTGAAGGGGATCTTTTAATATCCAGTATGAACAGGAGGAATGATTACAGCGAGGAAAACCTCTTTCACTGTTCATATGGACACCTGACTGCTGTTTTAACACATGTAAAAACACTGAACCTGTCCTTTAAGACAGTTGATAAAATGCTTTTACTCCTTTTAGTCCTAAAAGTAGGAACAAAGAGGTGTCACTGAGAATGTTTGGCTAGTAAGGAGAGATTTCCTGCTCTGAGAAGCCCCTAAAATGTACTTTAACATGAGTTCAGACCTGAGAGGAACATGTGCAGTGTGTTCAGTGTGTTCAGTGTGTTCAGTGTGTTCAGTGTGTTCAGTGTGTTCAGTGTGTTCAGTGTTGTCACCTTGCCCAGAGCTTCTTTCAGTTGTTTTTCAGCATTTGCCTGTTTGATGTTGGCTTCTCTGACCATTTTGTGGGCCTCCTGGAAAACACACACATTGATATTTTTAGAATTTATTAGTTTTCATTATGATAGTTAAGAGGCATCTACACAAGCTTGTTGCCTATTAAAAAAAAGAACAGTACACAATAAAATAACTAATAAAAATATAAATAATGTAAAAACATAATAGTAACATACAGTAAAGCTCAGCTGGGGACAGAAAAACCACACACACACACACACACACAGAGTCCAAGGAACATCCCACACCTCTATGAGTAAAAAGGTAAAGAGTGAGACGAGAACAAGAGGGAGGAATGTGAAGAGAAAAGGAAAAACATGTTTTGAAGGCCGGCCGGACAGATTCAGTCTGTTTTCAGACCTCAAACATCAAACAGCACAGCAATATTGTCGAGCAATTATTTTGATTTTGATTTTTTTACGCCCAAGTTCAAGATGAGCCGTTACACAATCATTTTACAAGAGAAAAAACATGGATTTTGATGTGAAAATACTCAAAAAAAATTTTTTCTTTGGCATATAACAAGAAATAACTGAACAGTGAACCCAGGGACACAGGGTTAGAACAAGGAAAGTTTATTTTTTATTTCACTGTGCCTTTAACAAAAGTTGCATCTCTCATTTGGCTCCTCTGTTGCTTGAAGATTTAGTGCTTTTATGCCAATTTTTGATTCGGGTTGTGAAACTCGTGCCAAGCTGAACTGTGAGCAACCAAGAAGATTCCAGAAAAGTTTTCCACTGGACAGCACAGTGAGCTAAAAGAGCGTTTGATCTCTGATGACGTGTTGGAGGTGTGCTGGTTCTCACAAACCACAGTAAGAGCTTATTATCTGCAGCTTTCATTCAACATCTCACTGGTTTATTTCTGCTTATAAAGCTCCTCCCTGCAATACGTAAAATTAAGTGAAACATGGCGAAATGAAATGTTTAGGGCTTCCCAACACTTTTCTGGAGCTGTCACGCAACCAATCCTGTGTCAATCATTTTCATTTTTTCTGTCCGTTTTCTGTCTGGCCGCTGCCTCAGGAGGAAGGGAAACAGGAAACAGGAAGCAGAGGAGACGGACAGACAGAGGAGAGGCGGACCGACCTGGAAGAGACTGGCGGTGAGCTCCTCCAGCTCCTGGCCGAGCTGGTCTCTGACTTTAGACAACCTCTCACACTCCTCATCCTTCAACAGCAGCTCCTTCCACACACACACACACACACACACACACACAAACAGAAAACACCACAACAGAAAAACAACCAACAAATGAACACATGAACGTAAAATCATAACATGGCAACAACAAACAAACAGATGAAGAAATAAAAATTAGTGAAACATGTTTGAGGACTAAACCATCAGTTCCATCTTAAATAATAACAAAAATACAAAAAATAATTTTAAAAATGCATTTAAATAAAATATGGAAATGATGTCCATGTAAACAATGAGCGCTGTGGAGGGATGAAGTGACGTCTCTTTCACACAAACACACACACACACACACACACTCACATTCAAATTTAGCATCAGAGACCGTGTGTGGTGTGTGTGTGTGTGTGTGTGTGTGTGTGTGTGTGTCCTACCCTCTGGGCTTTTGCCAGCTCTTCCTTCAGCCTCTCGTATCCTTTCTCTCGGACCTCCATCACAGACGGGCTGCGCAGCCGCGACAGGCTGTCGCTCAAAGCGCTGCACTCCTCCCCGTCCTCTCCGGACAGGAAGTTGCCCTCTGCCGACTCCGCCTCCAGGCCTGGCACACTGTGTAGCATTACCGTGGAAACAACAGTAGTCAGTTATAGAATATAGTTGATCAGGAAAGAGAAAATTTTTTTTGAGTATCTTTGGCCAAAACACTGACTGTGAGCGTGTTGAAGTGAGTGTTCTCTTCTTTTTGCTTAAGCAGAGGTTTAATCAATTATTTCTATTCTGACAATTATTTTCAATTAATTGATTAACTGTTTGGTCTATTAAATGTCTGAAAATAGTGAAAAACTCCCATTGTAATTACCCAGAGCCCAAGGTGAGGCCTTCAAATGCCTCATTTTTTCTGATAAACGGTCCAACACTCAACTTGCAACAATATAAAAACAGAAAAGCAGCAAATCCTCACATTTAATAAGCTGCAACCAAAGAATATTTGACATTAAATAATTAATTGATCAAAATAGTTGCAGATTAATTTTTAATTTTGATCAGCTATTTGTTTTAAGTTTATCTGCCACTACAGATTTTTGTGATGTCAAACTGATTTTGAAGAAGAAAAGTCAGAGGATCACCAAAATAAGCAGAATTCATCTCTCTAGGAACCATGAAAGTCTGGAGAAAATTTCATGGCAATCCATCCAATAGTTGTTGAGATATTTCAGTCTGACAGAAGTCAGACTCTGGACATGTGGATTTTCTTTACCTTCCATTGTGACTGGACCGTGGTGTGGAGTAAACCGGCTGCGTGGGGAGCTGGTCGGCTCGTAGGGACGTGGGGAGGCCAGGAGGGGGCGCTCCCAGGGAGTGGGTGCGATACAGAGAGGTGGGCGGCGTGCTGTGACGGGCGGGGGCGCGCTGCTCTGCTTGGTTCTGCAGGAAGACACACAAGGAACCAATGAAGTCGTTGAAAGTTAAAGACAGCTGGATAAACCACTAATCTCCTGACAGGTTCATCGACAACAGTCAAGTTTGTAAACATCCTAAAACATGCTGAAAATGGATCTTTACCTACATGTGATGAGGTAATGGGTTGACCTTCGACCTACCTGAAGGTCAGGTGTGGTGGGCGAGGCCAAGTTCACCTCATGGAACCCCTCCAGAGTTTCGGCGTTAGTCTGACCGCTGCTGCAGGCCATGGCAGCTGCTCTCAGACATCATACACTCTGCAGGCAGCACACACAGCTGTCAGAGATGCTGAAATGTGTTTGTTAAATACATTTTTACTTAAAATGTGAGTCTTGTGTGACTCACATTTTAAGCTGAAAGCTGCTGGAGAGAATTTTGTTTCAGACAAATCACATTTCTAGGGCTGAAACTAACAATTATTTTCATCATCGATCAATCAATTAATTACTCTGTCTATAAAATGTGAAAAAAATGTGAAAAAAACGGCATTAACAGCTTCTCAGAGTCCACAGTGATTCTATTTGCTCTGTTTTGTCCGACCAACAGTCCAAAACCTAAAGATTTTTAAATTTACTGTCACATATGACAAAGAAAAGCAGCAAAAGAAGCTATAAGAATATTTGGCCTTCTTGCTTGAAAAATTACGAACAGTTATTCAATTATCAAAAATAGTTGCTAATATGTTAGTAACCAACTAATTGATTAATTGACTAATCGTTGCAGCTTGATAGCAAGAAAAAATAAATATCACCAAACTTATAATTAAAATATTGTATAAAATCGGGCAAAATCCTAATATTTTCTATATTAGACCAAAACAGCAAAATTACAATATGGAAAATCAGGATGACAAAACTAAAGACAGATTATAAATATCTATAACTGTAAGTTCATTTTTAAGCTGTATGTGTATTTGGTGTTTCATTCTGTCCTTTGTTCTGTGTATGTCTGCCCTTGTAAAACACTTTGTAATTGCCGATTTCAGAAGTGCAATATATTTACAGCACTTTATTATTATATTATTGTAAGTGTTTAAAGTGTTCTAATGGTGTGTGTGTGTGTGTGTGTGTGTGTGTGTGTGTTCACTGTACCATAGTGCAGCTGTGGATGGAGATGGCGGGAGGATGGATGGAGGCTCGCAGTCAGACAGACAGACAGTCAGTCAGTCATCAGACAGTCTGCAGGTGAACAAGTGACTCAGCAGACAGACGGATAAGCTGCAGCTCCACCAGGTAAAAACAGTCTTTAACCTAAAGGAGAGCGAACAGGTTTTCTTTATATAGAGTGCAAAAATGATACCAGATTTTATATTTTCTATATTTCTGTTTTCTAACATATACAGATACATTTTAAAACATTTGTTTTTATTCATAATACATTTCTCAAATCCATCAGTATTAAATGGTGTTAATACAGTTAAAGATAATTTCCTAAATAATACATTGTATTAAATTAGCTAAATTGTGACTTAATTAACAAAATAAGTAAACATGACATGAAAAGTTACATTTTTGTTGATTGGAAATTTAAAAATGTCAGTTTGGGCTCTCAGAATTGTGACTTTTTTTTTTTAACCATCTTCTGATATTTTAGAGACTAAAGGGTTAATCAAGAAAGTTATCAGCAGATTAACTGATATTGAAAATTGTTAGTTGCAGCCCTAAACAGGACTAAAAGGTGCGGTCACTGACCGAGCACATCCACCAGTGCTCAGCTCGTCACTTTCAAGTTGTGCAATTTAAAAAAACTTAATTCCCAGTATATATTTATTTATATACTTTATGTATTAATTTTATATTTAGGTCAGAGTTCAGATCGATTCAATTCAGGCTTGATTGTTTTTCCTTGGTGTCCCTTTATGTTTTTTGATTTGACTTGAACTTGTAGATCTGAACTGAACTGAAATAGAACAATTTGAATATAGTTTTTGAATATTAGACACAAATTTTCAATCTGAAAACTTAATCCAGAACGCTGGTTTTCAAAGTCAAATATTTCACTACAATAAATTCAGTGGTATCTAAATGTCAATATTAAGTATTCAGCAGTGGTTGAATTTCCAGTTTTGTTATTCAGTTGTGGACATAATTCAGATTATTATGGCAATGACTTGCTCTCATACTTGTGCCAAACCCTGCCCACTACCCTGCTTCTTTGTCCACTCTCACAGGTTTATGGTTTTACTCTCCGGGTCAAACTCCAGCAGACAGACAGAACTTCACAGCTGACATGGGAGTGACCGACAGTCACAAAGACAAACAACAAACCATCAAGTCTATTTTCATACCAGAGATCCTCCATCATCATCATCATCAGTTCTTAAAATAATCTCTCACATACTCTTTGTTTGTCTCTGACCATGCTGTTAACCTACCTTTTGTTTTGCCTACCTCAGCAGGGTGCATTTGGTTTAACAGCACACCGGTCCCACCTGTTCAGACTGGTGTGTGTGTGTGTGTGTGTGTGTGTGTGTGTGTGTGTGTTAAGTGGGTGTGTCCCCCACTGAGCATATAGTGTATACAAAAGCTGAGTTCAGTGACTTGTTCGTGAAGACAAAAACAGGTGTGACTCACAAAACCTCACGTCACTCGCTCAAATTCACACCTTCTTCTGTTGTTCAGTGTCTGCAGACACATCTACAAACCGAT
This sequence comes from Scomberomorus guttatus, assembly GCA_038419695.1. Classification (NCBI taxonomy): domain Eukaryota; kingdom Metazoa; phylum Chordata; class Actinopteri; order Scombriformes; family Scombridae; genus Scomberomorus; species Scomberomorus guttatus. Next base: position 3,216,943 of record CM076466.1, on the reverse strand, counting down.
AATTATAGATACATGATTGTAGATTTCATCAAAGACTCACATCAGCATGAATCCTGAGAACTGATACTTGTTTCAGATAATGAATCCATCACAATAAACATTTCATGGTGTTATTGTTTTGGTTGAAGTTTCATTGTTGTCGTTGTTGTCGGTGACATTCGGTGCATTCAAGGACAATCTTTGGGTTTTGGACTGTCGGGTCTGACAGAACAAGCTATTTGAAGACGTCACCTTGGACTATGTGCATTTTTCACTATTTTGTAGCTCACATGATTAATCAGCTAATCGTAAAAGTAATCAATGATAAAAATTTAGACTTATTTGAAGCCCTACTTTGAAATTTGTTTTCCTTTAACAAAAAATCCAAACTTCTTCACACAAGCAGCTGCAACAACCACTCTTCATTAATCAACTAATTGTTGCAGCAGTAATTGATTAGTTGCCAACTATTAAATTAATTGCCAACTATTTTGATAATAAATTAATCGTTCTCTGGTTCCAGCTTGTTATATGTGAATATTTTCTGATTTCTGTGATAGTAAACTGAATATCTCTGGGAAATGGACTGTTGGTTGGGACAAAAGACATTTGAGGACGTCAGTGATCAACATTTTTCACATTTTATAGACCAAACAACTAATCCATTAAGAAAATAATCAACAGATTAATCGATAATTAAAATAACCATTAGTTGCAGCCCTATCTATTTTTTAAGGAAAAATGCCAAACATTTTTCTGGTTGCAGCTTCTCAAAAGTGAAGATTTGAAGCTTTTCTGTCCCAAACATGATAGTAAACTGAATATATCTCATATATCGGACTGTTGATCAGACCAAACAAGACATTTGGAGACATCACCATTGGCTCTAAGAAATGATTACAGGCATTTTTTTAGTTGACATTTTACAGATAAAATAGTTTATCAAGAAAATAATCAGCAGAATAATCAATAATGAAAATGATTGGTAGTTGCAGTCCTACTTTGCCTACATAGTGTCTAAAAATGGCAAAATATTATCTTGTTCCCAGATCAGGAACTGAGAACAAGTAAAGATTATGAATCTGAGCAGAACTTTGATGCCAGCAGCCTTTGGTGCTCACAGCTGAGGAATATTTCAAAAAACTGCACCAAAAAACTGTTGAGGTTTGATGTAGAGCTCCTTTAGTTGCATCTTATTGAATGTGCAGATCTTTTCTGTTTTATATCTTTGCAAATTGATGTTGACATTTTTGTTTTTAATGAAATGTGTCAGCAGCTGTTGTAGAGCTGCAACAAGTCGTTAGTTTCTTCCCTCATCTTACCCTGTTAAAAGGGTTTTTCCTGATCCGAATTGATCACACACTCTCACTCTCACACACTCTCACTCTCACTCTCACACACACACACACACACACACACACACACACACACACACACACACACACACACACACACACACACACACACACACACACACACACACACACACACACACACACACACACACACACACACACACACACACACACACACACACACACACACACACACACACACACACACACACACACACACACACACACACACACACACACACACACACACACACACACACACACACACACACACACACACACACACACACACACACACACACACACACACACACACACACACACACACACACACACACACACACACACACACACACACACACACACACACGACAGCTTCCCACCTGTCAGTCTAACCCAGGTGAAACCCTGCCCGCCTTCACCAACCAATCCCTCCTCTCCCCCTCTGCCCGTCTCCATGGAGACCAGTCCTGGAGAGCCTGTGGTAACCTGACACGCTGTGTGATGCTGGGTAAGGATCCAGTTACTCCACTCGCCTGATAAAGGCTCATCCCGTGTGTTTACAGGGTCATCCGAAACAGGGACAAGAACTGACCTGATCGTGGAAACACTTAAAGTGAGCAGCAGCAGACAATAATGGAAACTCTACACAACAGGAAAGTCCAGTTTTTTGTGTCAGGGTTTGTCAGAATCCCTGAAGGGGAATGAAAATACCTACGTCACATAAATTATGATGCAGCTCACATGAATGATCTGCTCTTTCCACTTCGATCACCCTGGATACTCTTAAAATGCAGGAAATGTGACCGACTGAAATATCAGCTGCCAGAAAAGAAATTTGTTTTCTGAAGTGAACAACTTCCTCTTGTGATGAGGCGGTTGGTATTCATCTACCTGACCAGCAACAATTTGCACAGGCTGTACATTTATTTAGGGCTGCAACTAGCGATTGTTTTCCTTATCGTTTAATCTGGCGATTATTTTCTCGATTTCTTGGCCTATAAGATGTCTGAAAAAGGTGAAAAATGTTGATCACTGTTTCCCAAAGTGACATGCTCAAAAGTTTTGTTCCAACCAACAGTCCACAACCCAAAGATATTCAGTTTACTGTCAGAGGAAGAAGAAAATATATATATATATATATATATATATATATATATATATATATATATATTCACATTTCAGAAGCTGGAACCAGAGAATTTGGACTTTTCTTCTTTTAGAAAATGACTCAAAACAATTAATCAACTCTCAAAAATAGTTACCGATTAATTTTCCGTCAATCAATTTATCGACTAATTGTCACAGCTCTACATTTATCGGCCACATACTGTACACTACACGTATCCTGACTTGTATAACTTAAGAATTTGGACTTCTAAATGATAAAATAATATTGTTTTGTTCAACCATGAACGGCAACGTTCCCGGTTCGACTCCAGCCGAGACTTTAGTTGCATTTCTCTCTCTCGCCTCATTTCCTGTCATCTCTCTCCTATCTGCTCTCAAATAAGGGCACAAACTGCCCCAAAAACTATTTTAGGAAATGATTGTTTAGTGTGGGGCTATGTGTCAAATCTCAAGCAAACTGTGTCTGAACTCCAAAGTATTAGATACTCACATGCATCTGATTTTGGCACTTAACCCCCGGTCAAATTTTCTAAGATTTGTTTACTTAATCTTTGATCAGATATTAGATTGTAATTTTGTCCCAATTTTGTTTGGCAAAGTACTTGTTGTTTGTGTTTAGTCAACAAATCAATCAATAAATTACTTTATTTGTCCCCAAGGGGCAATTGGTTGTGCAGCAGTGTAACAGATTAAAAAGACAAAGCACACGAACACTATATATAACCATAAAACAGTCAAATAAATGAAAATAAATTAAAACAATCAGTTTCAATCTAAATATATAAATAATATAAATTTAAGGTGTCTCAGATTTGGGTCCTGATGGCCGAGAGGATGAAAGAGTTTTTGAATCTGTTTGTTTCTGCTAATGAGACTCTAAAACGAGAAGCAGAAGATAAGATCTGAAACTGTGGATGTAGAGGACTGGAGTGGACTCTGCTTTCTTCAACAACTGTTTGGTTTTTGTTTAACAGTGAGAGAAGAATGCCAACAGATAAAAGACAATGTAAGAACTGATTCAATAGAAGAATGATAAAACATCAGTCCTGCCCACATGAAACATGCAAAAAATGTGATGCATTCAAGAACTTCAGCTTATTTTGTTAAAAGAAATGTTTTATATGTTTTAGTGTAAGGTAGTGCTTTTGTATCAGTACTGAAACTCATACATTATATTGGCAGCTCTGCTTATATGGTGTAAATCAATATGAATGTGTCTGAGCAAGCTTGATGGTATGTACTGCATTGCTCTGAACATTAGACATTTTTATGTGCTTGCAGTTACCATATTGAAAGATAAATAGCCATATTTAAAATATCTTCATTAAAAGGATAGCTTCACAGTTTTTAAAGTCTGTCTTAAAACAACAGTCAGGAGCCCAAATGGACATTGAAACCTGTTTTTCTTGCTGTAATCATTCCTCCTGTTCATACTGACCATTAGAAGATCCCTTCATAATGCACTTACAATGGAAGTGATGGGGACAAAATCCACAGTCCTCCTTCTGTGCAAACATGGATTTAAAAGTTGATCTGAAGCTAATATGAAGCTTCAGCGTCCAAATGAATCAAATCAAGTAGATATCTTTCAACGTTACAGTCTTTTTAGTGCCAAAGTCCCTCTTTTTGTTACTATACTTCCACCACAGCTCAACAGGGAAACACTGTCCGAGGAAACACAAAGAGGGAATTTGATGCTAAAAAGACTGTAAATGTGGCAGATATCCACTTGATATGACTAACTCAGACTGCTGAAGCCTCATATAAGCTTCACATCTACTTTTAAATAAAACAAAAAAGATAAATAGCCATATTTTAAAATATCTGCATTAATATTGGTGAAACCTGATACTGAGCTTTGCACAAGAACTGCAGCATATGCAACAAATACTAAACCAGTTTACACTGACAACAGCCTCTGTGTTCATTCACATGACTGAACGTACCGCCTGAGTACATCATCTGTGTGCTCACCAGTGGTGGAAGAAGTATTCAGATCCTTTACTGAAGTAAAAGTACCAATACAGCAATGTAAAAATACTCAAACGTAAAAGTCCTGCATGAAAAGTCCTACTTAAATAAAAGGACATAAGTATTATGAGCTTGATGTAGTTAAAGTATTGCAGTAAAAGTAGTGGTTTGGTCCCTCTGACTGATATATTATTATATATGACATCATTAGATTATTAATACTGAAGCATCAGTGTGTAAGCAGCATGTTACTGTTGTAGCTGCTGGAGGTGGAGCTAGTTTCAACTACTTTATATACAGTTAGCTAGTTTAGTCCAGTGGTTCACAACCTAGGGGTGGGGCCCCTCCAAAGGGTCAGCAGATAAATCTGAGGGGTCGTGAGATGATTAATGGGAGAGGAAAGAAGAAAAAACAAAGTTCTGATACACAAATCTGTTTTCACTTTTTGGACTTTTTCTCTAATCTTTGATTTTTGCTGAAATATTGGATCATTTGAACATTTATTGAAATGAAACCATGTGAGAAGTTTAGAGGGAAAAATCACTATTTGGTGGAGCTGTTAACAACTCATAGACATCTGAAATGTGACCCCGACTACACACTGCTTTTTGTAAGACGTCAACAGCCAAAAAGGTTGGAAACCACTGGTTTCATCTTTAACAATGTGTTGTATTTTAAAAGCTTGTTATATTATCCATTGTGTCAAATCTTCATCTGAAAAGTAACTAAAGCTGTCAAATAAATGTAGTGGAGTAGAAAGTACAATATTTCCCTCTGAAATGTAGTGGAGTGGAAGTATAAAGTAGCATCACATGGAAATACTCAAGTAAAGTACACAAAATTGTACTTGTGCTGTGACAGCTAGCACCGAGTTAGCCGCGACTAGCATGTGTGATGTTACCGGGTGGGCTAACATGCTAACAACTACAAAACAGGGGGCAGACGTTAAAAAGCTAACGGTTGTTATCCGACACTGCACGCATGAAAGATGCATGAAAGCAGCGTCTTTGCTGCGCGTCAGCTTAGGTTTCGTTGTTAAATCGCGTTGACGTTAACGGTGCATTTGCATTAACGTTAAATTGCCGACCTGCCGTTAAGTAACACCAGCTTCATTCAGAGGCGAGATTTCAGCATTTTCTGTTAGCTAGCTGTGACAGTTGTGCCAGAAAGACAGAAATATGTTGTCAAAACAGCTGCAGTAACAAATAATCTATTCTTCTCTTCATAAAACGTTAATATAAACCGTTAACGCTGTCCGTTATTTGCTTGATGGGGGGGATTACAGTGCTTCCATTATCGGCCACAGCACATCGCTCAGCACGGCTCGCTAATTTCACTAATTTTACTAAAAGTAGGATTAATATGCGTGAATAAATTTGTCTTTAATATGCATAAGTGTGCTTAAACACTGCCAATTTGAAAGTGTGTGATAGCTTAGCCCAAATACTGCGAGGAAGGCGAAAAATAGTGCGACAGACGGTCCGTGTCCGATAATGGGCGCATACTACTAGCAGCTAGCGAGCTAAACAAGTTACCCCAACTTGGCGAAGAATAATAACAACAACATTAACGTTAATGATACGTTAGCTGCGGACTCACCGGAGCTCCTGTGTGGACAGTGACCGGGCCGGTCTTCCTCCCGGTAAAGCGCCGAATCAATGAAACAAACAAACGGACACGGCGGAGCGGTTGTTGACGCAGACCGGAGCAGGTTACTCCACACGGTGCGTTTATGGACCACTCGGAAACTACCCACTCATCATCACCTTTTTTTTTATACTTGCAATTTTGGGCAGATGAGGTGGTTGAGAGTATAACACTGACCCTCAGTGGCGAAAATTATAAAGTGCAGAATCCAGATACTTAAAGTCACTCAAAAATTTGTTTTCCTTCTTGTTCCTTCAGTTGAATGTTTGAGCTTCACTGTGCAGAATGATGTAAATGTATGAGTAGATGTCATTTTATGAGTTTCGAACTAGGTAATGGAATTTTTTTCATGGAAAAACCAAACCAGGCACAAGTTATTATTCAAAGCAGAGTATTTGTATGTCTCAATGTACTTTTGCTGCTTTTTTAACTACTGCTATTATACTTCTGTGTCCTGCTTCTAGAATTTATGAATATGCAAATATATTTCATTTCCAAAGTTTTCCTGCTGGACACCAGATGTCTCCTCCTTCACTGTAAAGTCCATTCTCAGTGTTTGTGCACTGGAGGCTTCAAGTTTCCACATCACACTTCTATAAGTTGCATACTGGACCAGAATCGGCTTCAAAATTAGTTGTGATGGCACAAATCTCAAAATCTGATTTTCAATGAGCTCAGAGAAACTTTCCACTTTCAGCAGATAAATGTGAAAACAAACTCTGCACATACATCATTCTGCACAGAGACGCTCAAGGAGGGGGACTTTAAATTCCACTTCCATGTTTAACACATCAACACAGCATAACAAATTATTTATCTCACAATAAAACAAAAAGCTTGTAAAAACAAAAAAGGCTCCTGTACTTTTTAACAGGACTTTTTAACATATAGGAATTTATAACAAATATTTGATTAGTTTTGGTTTAACTTGTTACTTTTATTTGATCTATTACTGTTTGTCCTCACTGTGTGGGACCTGCAGAAAGACTTTTAAACTGAGTCAGGCCCACAGCTGCTCATGTTTTTCTATTGCTCTGATGTTTTTTTCTGCTAAAAAAATTAAAATAAAATGAAAACAGAAACAAAAAAAGATCACTGAGATATCAAACATTATAATACATTATAAAATAAAGGCTGCGTGACCTGCCATGACCAGGAACCAAAGGTTTAAAAAAAAAAACAACACTTTCAGAGGTTATATTCCATTGAAAGACCCATATTACAGTACTCTCCACCACAAAGAATGAATGCACTGCCATGCTGCAGCCACGAGGGGGCGCCCAATACAAACAAATTATATGTTGCCTTTTAATATATATATATATATATATATATATATATATATATATATATATATATATATATATATATATATATATATATATATATATATATATATATATATATATATATATATATATATATATATATATATATATATATATTTAGTTTTCTTTCTGTTTTTATATGTGCACTTTGGCACTTTGTAGAAAACTGTGGTGAACACTGAAGTTTTACCACATTTATTTTTCTATGTATTTCAGTCATTGTAATGGTGCACGTGTGTCTCAAGATCCAACTTTGTCATGATACTCAATTGTGTTTGTTATGTGCCTGTATTTATTTTTTAACATTTAATCCTGATATAATATTTCAATCATCATTAAACCATTTCTTGACAAACAGCTGAGACTGATGGAAACGTCATTAGTTTTTTAAGGTATTTAGTCATCAACAAAAGTATTTGACAAGTTTACATTTTGACCTAATGATGGCGCTTGATGGAAAGTTAGGGGATCAGTGATTACAATTCACCCTGAGGGGAACATGACTAAGTGGTGACTAAGTACATTTACTGTACAAGTTATGTAAAAGTACTGCACAAGAAGTACAATTTCTAGGTACTTGAAATAGTACCTAGTATTTCTCCACTACAACTGTTGTGACAGTTACTAGTTACTTTTAAGACACATTTTATACAGAAAACACAATGTTACAAGTATACACTATTCATAGTATATAAAGTTGTGGTAATGCTTCATTTTATATTCATTTTCTGGAAATTTGCAGGTATTTAACGGTAAATTTTAGAACATTTTACAGAGAGGGTGGTGGAGTTTGGTACAAATGTTGGTTTAGATTAGTGGGTAAGTGTCCACTCATTATATTTGGGTTCATCTGTAGTTGTTAATTAGCAAAAAAATTGATTTTTAGCAGTTTTCAGTGTGTCATTTTGTGTGTTATTAGCATATTAAGTTGTTTCTTAAAAACTCTATGATGAGTGAGTCTATCAGCAATTTCGTTAACACTTTATTTTACGGATTTCTTACTTTTTTACTAATTTCCAGGACATTTTTTCAACCATTTCAACCAGTAGCTGCTGTGTAACTGTTCATTTCTGGGGGCCTTTACTTGAAATGGTTATGTAATTTGTTAGTATATGGGAAATGTGCTCATTATAGACTTTTTAAGAAAGAATCTAATATGCTTATATGTAGTTTGACACAAAACTACACACTGAAAACTAAGTATTTTCTGTAAGTTAAAGAACTGTTAAGAATCTAATTTAGTAAGATTTTTTGCTAATTAACAACGTATGAACCCAAATATAATGAACGGGCACAATAAACTTTCTTTTTTTTCTGTTTTTCTTATAATTTGTACCAAATTGCACCACCCTTTTTGTAATGTCCAAGAAATTTTACCGTTAAATACCTGCAAATTACTCTGAAATTAATATAAAATTACAGCACCTGTAAGATTATCAAAGTTGGTAAAGTTAGCTCCACCTTGACACCATTAAAATGCTCCCTGACATTAATCAGTAATAATATTCCATATATATATATATGACAAATATATTCTGGTTGAGACAGCAAAATTCATTATGACTCATCCTCTGAGCACCGTGGATATCTCTGTACAAAATTTCATAGCAATCTATTCAGTATTTGTTGAGATATTTCAGGGTGGTGATCCGACAGCTGGACCTGCACTGTCATCCAGAGTCAGGCCGCTAGAATGACTAAAGATCACTTAGTGAAACTAAGTGAGATAACTTTCCACTGTGTCACTACAGTCACCTCCCTACACTTGATCATACACCTGAATGAAACCACACACACGCGCCCTCCTGACGGCTGTGGGTGGAGTTACTTCGTGGCTAAAAGTCACGCGTAAAGAGCCGCGGTGGAGTCATTACGCACAGAGAGCTCACCAAGAACGCAAGAGAGAGGAACACCACTGGACTTATAAAGAATATTTCTTTTGATTCTGTCTCTGTGAAGGAAAAAATGACTGAGCTGTTTTAAGATGACCGATCTGTGGAGTTGTTGGGTAAGTCCTCCTGGGTACAAATATTTAGAGAATTTAATTTAGTCGCATTTATTTTCAGGTGTAAAGTGGATTATGTGGCTTGTATTTACTTCAACTAGCCTAATGGAAAGCCACTATCTTATTATTATGTGATATTCCTGCATTTACTAGTACTAGTAAAGTTATAGTACTTATACATATTATCTCCTAGAGATCTGCTATATGTCTGTCACAGTGCGAACAGACATTGAAAAATATATAGATTGAAAAATGTAATGTAATATAGTCAAAAAAACTAAATATATGGATGAATGTTGGTTTTCTTCAAGAATGTATAACAAAATGTTTAAACCGTGCATCATTTGTTTTTTCTTCATATGGAAAATATAAATAATATATAAAAAGTAGAAAAATGTGTTGTATTCTTCAGTACACTGTAAATATACAGTATTAATGGGAGTATATGTATGTTAGACCTATGACAAATAGCTTTCTTATCAATTTAAAGACTAATACAAGCCACAGTGGACAAAATTGACAGTATATCTGTAGCATAAATGATGAAACAGTTTACACTTTATTATTTATTAGTGCCATAGTGCCTAAAGGCAGTTTCTTTCCAACCTTTTTGGTTTATGACCCTTTAAATAAATGCAAAGTCATTAACATATTTCTATGAGCTGTGAGCACTTCAAGTAAGCCAAGAGTGAATTTTTACCTTCTCAGATTATTAAGTTTGAATATTTTTACAGGCCAGAAGAGGTTTAATTACCCAGTATTTTACAAGAAAAAGACATAAATATCATAAAAATATACAATATTATGTCACTATTTTTGAGTGTTGATTTTAAAAAGAAGTGTAACTTTTGCAGTTCTGAATGTCATATGCACGTCGTTTTGTACAGCTGCCACCTTTGTGTCAGATGACCCAGTAGAAATAAATAATAACACTACAACTGGGTCAAACAAACAAACTTTTTGGTTTAAGTGACGACCCAACAGAAATGTAAAGATATTATTAGGTTAAAATAACCACATATTAGTTTGGGTGAATGACCCCCCCCCCCCCCCCCCCCCCCAAAAAAAAAATTACACTGGGCCAAAGTAACCCAGTGTCTGGGGTTTGATTTCTTCTGAAGTCTTTCTCAGGACAGCATTAGAGAGGAATGTGTTGGCTAAAAAGCTTCATGGTTTCGGCTCTGGGAGCCTGTTTTGCGGCTCTACCTGTTCCAGGTGAACTGGTCCATCAGGTGCGTCGCTCTGCTGTGATGCTGAGTTGTAAACTTTGAGGTGAACAATACTCATTTGGAGGTATTCATACTTTCAGTATCTCCATTTTCCACCTCATTTCAGACTGAAATATTATACTTTTTACTTCACTACTTTTATCTGACGGATGTAGTTATAAATGTCACATAAAGAAACATATGATAAGCTTATAAAATACAATGCATTAGGATTAAAGCAGTGTTCCCAACCTTTTTGACTTTTGATACAAATCAGTGTCTCGTGGCTCCTTGTCACATTTCAGATGTTTATTGTTAGCAGTCAAAGAGACTTTTCCCTTCTAAATGTCTCAGACGGTTTTATTTGAATAACTGTTTTACACCTAAAAGAGGTAAAATTCTCCAATATTTCACAAAAAGTAAATATCAGATAAAAATTCATAAAATTAACCTGAACTTCTGTAGCAGCTTTATGTTTTCTTCTTTCCTGTCTTATTAATCATCTCTCGACCCCTCAGATTTATCTTGAGTATTTTTATATTGTTGTGTTGGTAGTTTTAGTTAATTAAACATTTGGTCGTTATAAATCCAACAGCTTCCTTTCTTTACGCTTTGACCTTCATTGACCTCTTCCTGAGGTCAGCTGAATGTCAGAGTGGATCGTGTAGTTTGACGTCTTGTCCCTCCTCTGTGCCTCCAGACACTCATTGGACAGAAGATTAGATGATTCTTCACAGCGAGACCAGATATGATTCTGGTTTTGTCCTAGTGCCGAGATATCCAAAGGCCAGCTGACCTCTGACCCTCGCACCATGGACGTCCACCTGCAGGCCAACCCCCAGCTCCACTACGGGGTCAACGGTGGCGCTGGTCGAAGCTCCAGGCCAGGCGTGAGTATCTGAAACCCAGCAAAGCTAATCAATACTAGCTGAGTTGAGATCTTTCTTAAACTTTTATGTCATTTCACAGGAAAAAAAAATCTTCCATATACGTAGATCCTTTGACACACATCCATCGAGCTCTATAACAGAATCACATTGATCAATAAAGCAAGTAAAAGCGAAACAAGTCAAATATAAAGATCAGAAAATAAATGAAATAACCCTGCAAAGGTACACAAAACAATCTTACAATAAAGACAAATCGTCAAGATAGAAACAAAAAGAAGTAAGAGCTGTGTAAGAGTCATCAGATTCTGTTTTAGTAACTTTTTAAAGAAAATCTACTTTTATTGTGTGTTATGTCATTTTGGGTTTACTGCATGACTCAACAGAAATATAAAGATGCTACAGTTTAGGTGAATAACCCAACAGAAAAAAACACACTGGGTCAAAGTAGCACATTGTTTTGGGTTTGATTGATGTCCCCATGTTATACTACCGATGGGTACTGGGTAAATTTAACTTACAGCTTAGTACAGCATCAACGTGATATTGAACTAGGACTGAGTACCCAGATTGGGTCAGTTTTTACCCAGTTTTGGGTTTAAAAAAAAGGGGGAATTGTTGTGGTTGCAGAATCATATCATAAGAGGAAGTTCTGGTTTTGCCATTCAAATATTTTTCTTGGCATCGCAGTTTTTCCTTGTTGGCTTCAAAGCCCAAGAAGGATCTTTTTTCTTTCCTCTGAAATCTTTATCAGAACAGCGTTAGAGAGGAATGTGTTGACTAAAAGTTATTACTAAGAACTAAAGACTCTCCAGATAAGAGAGTGGGATCTATCTTCTCATCTAACTCTGAGCAAGAAAGCAAATAAGTTTATTTCCCAAAATGTTGAAGTATTCCTAGAAGTTTCTTTTAGATAATTACCAACTACAATAAATAAGAAAATAATGGTCATCACTGGAGAACTATTGGTGAAACTGGTGCTAAATAGGAGACACAGGTTCATATAATTGTACCATCATAGGATGAAGAATCGTTCAGTCAATTGGAGAATAGACCAGTCTTGTTCTATTGTCCTCTTAAACACAGTAAACACACTCAGCGTATCAGATGAACAGCTGATTATTCAAACTGTACTTCACCCTGACTGAGGCTCTGTGCTGTGTTTACACAATGCACCCGGTCATCATGGACGCTGAGAAATTACACCTGCTTAACAACCTAATCCGTTCGCATGCCTTGGGGATGACATTCATTATCAACAGACAACAAAGACAAACTGGTTAAGCTGCAGTTTTCTAGGTCCTGAGCTGCTTTGCGACAATAGACATCATTCACTCAAGCTGAAACCAGCAGATTGGTGTTTATCTCTTATTGGTTTCAGTTGGGTGTTGCTGCAGGTGTCTTTGTGCGTCTGTATGTGTAACGCAAAATAAAGGCTCTCAGTATAACCTTGTTGTGACACTTTTCGTAACACTGGTGTCAGCAGCAAACCCTGTTTGCCATGTCAACCGCGAGCTGAAGGTCATCACCTTGAAATAGCTCAAATAAGCAGCTTCCTTCAGTGTGGTGGTTGTGTAATTGTTTTAAAACACAGTCTGTGATCAAAATACTTCATTTTCAAACACTGTTGTGCATTTGTGCGAAAAATGTGTGTTACTCATTTTCAGAGGTTGGAGGTCCAGTTACTTAAGTACTGTACTTACACTATAAAGAACCTTGCCTCAGAATTATAACTTAACCAGCACTGAATAGCTGGTTCAGTATACTGATTATTAAAATGTATTGCATTAAAGCAGCTATAATATATTTTTCATAATAATGTCTGATCTGTCAGTGTGTAATGTGTTGGTCGTGGCTCGTAGTGATGAACCTACAGAGAATTATCAGTGACTCTGCAGCTCCCCTCGGCTTTACGGAGCTTTATAGTGAGTTTCAGCTCATTGTTTATCTGTCCGGCTGCAACTTTACTGTTTTGGTTCACTCTCAGCGCTCTCATAGCGTCATTTTCAGAGAAAAAGCTGTAAAAAGCCACTGTACACTACCTGCTCAGCACCAAACAGCAAACAGACACAGTTAGCTGTAGACTAGCTGGTGAACATAGTGGAGCATTTAGCAGCTAAAGAGCCAGATATTTCCCTCAGGAGTTGGTAAAGAGCAGAAACAGAACTAAAACTAAACTTACATTCACCAGGTGGACAGAAACACGACTCCAAATGAATGATAATGTTGCTCCGTAACTGCTGGATGTGAAAATAAGCAACTGTTTGCTAACAAGTTCAACATATCAACTTAAAATGATATGTCAGTGTTGTGTTTGCTACTTGTTTCTGCTGAAAAACAAGCAGACAAAAAAATCAGTTAATGCAGGTTTAAAAGAATAGTTCAACACTTCACACAGATGAGATGATTGAAATCAGTCTCATGTCTGTGCATCAAGTACGGAGCTGCAGAACGTGGTTAGCTTAGCTTAGCATAAAAACAGCTAGCCTGGCTCTGTCCAAGGTAAACAAGACTAGGTCAAAACCTAATATATGGTGTACCTTAATCACTCAGTCAGTGACTCACTCAGTCACAGATATTCGTGTTTATAGGGCTGGCCACGCTGTTGCAATCCAGCCAAATAAATACACCAACCAACACCTCCAAAGCTCACTAATTAACAGGTTGTATCTTGTTTGTTTAATCCATACAAAACCAGAAATGTAAAAAAAGTTATGTGTTGGAACTATTTCAAGACAAACAACAGTGTATCCATCCGCCCAGTATTTTTCTGTAGCATCTCTGGCATTGTGTAGATGGCCTGAAGTTTTTGGTTTTGGTCTTTGTCCAAGCACAAACCCGTCAACCTCACTGTGACAAGAAGACTTTGGGAAGATGAGACATTCACGGGGCCCGGCTATTGTTCACCAAGGAATAGCTGCGGCACGTAATTCCTCCAAAAACCTCTTTAAGAAAAACATTTCTGTTTGTGGTTAAACAAACATGGACCGTGTGACATATGTAAAGTGCATGCATGAAAACTAGAAAGAAAGTTTTCTGTAGAGTTTTAATTAAAAAATGCTGATTGGCTAACAATGTTTTTGAACAAACTTAATTTGATTCAGTTTATCTTAACATATCTAAATGGATTAAGTTAATGATAAAAGATAATTTGATTCCAGTTACAGTAACTGATTGTCATATTTTACAGAGTTGAGAACAATTATGAGGTTTCATAGTTGGGAACTCCTGTTCCCAAGGTCCAGAGGAAAACTTTCAAGCTCAAAATCATCTAATCATCAAAATCATCATCACAAGCTACGACATAAAAATACATAAATTTGTTTAACATTAACAGATTTTACTGCAAATAATTGCTCACATTAAGTTTTACATGTATTACTTTTACTTGCAATGTAGTAGATTTTCTTTGTGGTTCAGCCACTGAAATGACTTCAGTCCATTTTCCACAACTGCTTATTTTTAGGTCCATTACACATTATTACAGGAGATTACCTATTCCCTAAAGACATGTGGTTGGGCTTAAATAGGTGGACTTGATCTTTATCAAGACTGAAAAAGACCTCAGAGCGGAGCAGCAGAATCAATAGTCACTGGCCGCTGTTACTGGATAGCCCATTGTGTCGTTTTTCAGTGGCAGCTCTGTGTGAAGCAGGACAGGTAGCCGTGGAGGTGAAGCAGAGATGGGGAGAGGTGAGGAGGGAGGGTCAGTCCAGTCTTCCAACAGAAGAGAGGGGCGTTTGAGCTAAATATAGGGTGGGAAAGAGTTTGGAGGTTTGGGATGCAGGAACAAACAGGCCTGTGTTCACTCTGTGGGCTGATACATGACTACTGTACGAGGAAGTCAGCTCCATGATCCAAAGATGGTGCTCCTTTGCATCAAAGTGAAGAAAATCAGGACAAGAAATTATGTTAAATCATGAAGTCATGCCTTCATCAGCATGGCGTTTGAGGTTGTTTCTGGTTTCCTTTATATGGTCTATTAAAGCTCAGGGTGTCTTCAAGTTACTTGTTTTTTTGACTAAAACAAGTTCTAAAATCCCAAGAGATTTCATTTACAATCAGATATTTGAGATAGAAGAAGAAAGATATTTGTATACTTGGTGTGGATTCACAAGTCACATGACTGATCAATGGACTGTATATTAAAAATATTAAAAAGAACCTCAGACACCATCCTGATGAAAGCGAGATAGCCAAAAATATTTGGTAAATAAAGCCTGGTGTATTGGAGAAGAGTTGTGCGACATGTTTGAATTTTGAAAGACAAGAAAAAATAATGAAAACACACCATAACAAGTCGTTTCCTACTCTCTTTTGGCCTTGACAGGAGGAAGACGCGCTGCTGTTTCTGAGCCAGGAGGAGCAGGAGTGCCTTCAATTCTTTGAGAAGACCATCGACTCGTTGGAAGAGAGTCTGGTGGAGGACGAGCAGAGGCCTGGGCAGGTGAAGCCCCCTGCAAGCAGCAGCCATCCTGTTGAAGAGATCGATGGACCCCCAACCTCGAGTCCCCAGCCTGGGTTCACCATGTCTTCCTTCCAGGCCAAAGACCAGGATATTATAGACTTGGTCCAACCAGAACCGGACCTGGTGCAGACCAAAGAGCCAATCTTCAGTCCCACCAGTCCAGGTAGCATACTTCAGTTGGTTCTTGTTTGCAGGGAAGTAGACCTGTAAAATATAGCGTTTCATTTTTATTTCCCAACATAAAAGTCTAAATGCTTTTTCAAATCCCTCTTCTCACTGGCCAAGAATAAAATGCTGGTGGAGAAATACTGAACCCTTTATCTAAAGGTAGTCAATTAAATACTGTTTATTGAGTCTAAAAAAACTGCAATCAGCCTATAAACTACTCACCATGGTAGGTTTTGTATAATCGAACTTCCCCCAGGTTGCTAAAGCACAGAAATTCCACAAAGAAAACTATCAAGAACATTATCCCACTGTCCTCAAAGGTAGCTTCGGCATTGTAAGTTACTGAAGCTTTTAGTCTTTCCCAGATTTTCACTTTGAAATTTTTTCCTTCCAGATTTTCAGAGTATGATGCAGACCCCTGACAGCCACTTCGAGATAAAGCCAAGGCGTGATCCGATGGACAACCTGCCTTCAGAGTACAACCCTCCCCTACCAAGTGGCAGCTATGGGCTGACAGACAGCCACTCCTCCTACCACCCTCCAGGTTGTATCCCCACCCCGGTCCTGATTGCCCAGAAGATAGCTGAGAACCAGGCAGGTGGAACCTCCAACTTCAATCCCTCCTCACAGCTCCGCCGTCGCAGCCTGGAGTCTGAGAAGCCACCGATCTACAGTGTGGATCTTCCTGGTAAGCATGGTCCTCCTACATCTGCCAAGCCTACCCGATTCCCTGCAAACATCAGCGTGATACATGGCAGCAAAGAGCACCAGAACCAGTCGCTGGCTAATGTGAACATCCATGAGAGGCGAGCACAGATGTTGGCAAACCTATCAGGAACATCACATCCTCTGCTGCAGGAAGATCCTCAGCAGGCTGTAGAACAGAAGGCTCGAAATACTCCCACTCGCAGCGTTTCCTTCAGGGACCCCACACCAGACAAATCCAGGATGGAGGCCCTGTCCAAGCTGGGCCTGAACAGGAACCGAGCCATGTCCGGGGGTACGTCATTCTTGGGCATCCCTAACAGCACTTCACTGGAACCTCTCACAGGTGCAGAAACCAGTGCCAAACCTCTGGAGGCCAGTGGTCCCCCAACAACAGACACCAGCACCAAATTGCCAGAAGCCAGAGTCACAACACCACCTCAGAGCCAGATTCATGTTGACAGAAAACCAGAGATTCTGCAGACAGATTCTCTCAGGAACCATGAACATACAAACCCCCAACCAAGCCCCTCGCCTCCAGCAGTCACACAGAGCAGCTACTATCCACCTCCTTTTGAAGACAAGGCATCCTTCCCCCCTCCGCCTGAGGTCACCTCACTGGAATTTAACAGCTACGGAGGGAAATCCATCGTTGTAAACCCTTCTGTTTCCTCCAGGAATGAACCGGCAACCTCACCAACTAGCCATGAACCCAAAATCCTCCCACCTGCTTTGGCTAACCCCAGCGAGTTCAACCCCTACGGAGGAAAGACCAAAGTCATGACCCCTGCTCCTATAGCCGTGACCAGGAGCGACCTTCCTGACATCCTGAGCTCCCATATCGACAAGAGTCAAACCTTGCCTGCCAAATCAGAGCCGCTACCCACTGAGCTTAACAGTTATGGAGGAAAGAGCCGAACCATTAACCCTTCCACTGGGTTAAATCGCCCTTCACACAGTCCAGCAAGGACTTTCAAAGCTCCAGCCCCGACCCCAGCCCCGAGACCTCGTCGGCACTCTGACTACGGCGCTGTTACTGCCCAGAAAGCAGCATCGCGAGCCTTGTCCCCTGATCACAAGCGGAGGCCCAGCTACATGTTTCGCCCCCAAGGCATCACTGTGCAGTTTTCTGGTAGGGGGGCAACAGACGAATCGCGCAGGGAGGCGTTGAGGAAACTGGGGCTGCTGAAAGAGTCTTGATAAACTCTGGAAATGTATTCTTCAGTTTCCACCTGTCGAGCCTGAATCTCTTGTGTGTACCTGCTAGTGGAGGTGGTATGCTAGAAGTTTCCCATATGTGAGGTGTGGTTGAAGAGAGACCTGCTTTTACAGAGGAATGGAGATGAAGCCTACAATAGACCTGCACAGCCAGTTCTCACATACTGGCCATAAAAAACAGACAAATAAGTATGTTACTGCAGCTGCTGCTCACTTGACACTGTTTCAATGACAAAAGTCTTGACAGATAAACTGCGACAACTGATTTATGTTGCCTCTGATCCAAGACATTGGATACCTCTGCACAAGATATTTTGATACAAATTGATGCTGTAAAGAGAGACATCCTCTTTCAAACAATGCTGATTGTGTATAGCCAGATTTTTAAAGCTGGGCTCCATTTCCTAAAAACATCTTAGAGAATAAGGCTGGAGATGTCAACAGAGATTGTCAACAAATCCCATGAGAAGACTACCTACTGTAGATCAGTACACTCAGCCCTGGATTAATACACATTTGGCTGAGTCAAAATAAACTACAATGGGACTAAGATAATCCTTGCCTTAAGATGCTCTTTGGAAAGGGACCCCTGATTAAAGTTTAAATAGATTTTTACTGGGATTTTATATTTTGGTTTTATGTCAAAAATTAAGGCTGGATTAGCAACCAGTCAAAGCCAAGAACTGATCTTGTGCCTCCGAACCTCCAGGACCCGAACAGCCCCAGGTACGCTATGTGGCAGTTAGTTTGTGGTAATTTTGTGGCACATTTGTTTGGTTATATGCAAAAGCGCAATATAAATTGAAATGATAAGGGCCTTAAGGTTGTTCTTTCATTTTTATCTAACTTTGAGGCCTTATCTTGTGGCAGGGCACTGTGTCAAAATCTAGTTTTAATACCGTTATTATTTTAAATAAATGTAATCAAATTGCCACAAACTAACTGACACACTGCAAACTTGGGACAGGTTAGTAGTACAGAACAGGATTGTTTCTGGGGCTCTGGGTAGGTCCTCCTACCAGGTTAATGTGGCCCTGGTGAAAATGCATGTATTTACCACCACAATTTACAGTAAATTAGCTCTTTAAAAAATTTAAAAATAACAAGAAAAGTTAAGACAGAAT
Source organism: Scomberomorus guttatus (assembly GCA_038419695.1). Taxonomy (NCBI): domain Eukaryota; kingdom Metazoa; phylum Chordata; class Actinopteri; order Scombriformes; family Scombridae; genus Scomberomorus; species Scomberomorus guttatus. The sequence continues at coordinate 3,197,749 of CM076466.1, read as the reverse complement.
ACAAATAAGCGGTTAATGATGCACAAGGAGTAAAAACCCAAATAGTTTGAAAATTAGCCCTCACCACATCCTCAGAACAGTTAAAGCTATATTATTTGTTTTGCAGTGTCACTTTCCTTCTAGCAGCTGTCAGCAAAGTGAAATTAATGTTCATACACAGGCTGTGAAGTCTTTTATCACCCCTGTTACATGGGAACCTCTTTTGTTTTCGCTGGTTTATTAACCAACTTTGGGCATTTTAGTCAGCAGTGAGTGTGTGTGTGTTTTTTTCTGTTAGTGCTTTGAGACAAGAACAAAGTTGAAAGCACTTTTCTCTCCTTTCTCTATTTTTTATTTCTGAAATGATCAGAACTATATTGTAAAGAGCTTTATCTTCTGTCCTATATTATCTTATCTTGTGAACAATAGATGATTTTCAAAAAAAAAAAGTTTAGGAAACAAATGTCTGCACTGATTCCATTAAATCTGCTGTCCTGGAATAACAATGGTGCAGAGGTTGCAGTGAAAACGTCCCGGGTTTCTTGGAAGATGTGAAGCTGAGCTGAGCTGGAGGATATTTTTACTCCACGGACAAACCTCCCACACCAAACCACAGACTGTGGAATGAGTTTGTGGGTAGGACTTTTACTTTTTTACTACGCAGAGGGAATACTTTAAAACTGCTCTTTTAGGGATGGGCGAGCACGTGGCATTGTACAAAACACAAGCACTAAAACCGCAGAGTTTAGAAATACATCCTGGGTTACTTCTGTGTTCCTGTCAAACTGTCGTTGATAACTTTGCTGTTTCTGGCATTTGCAAGTGTGTTATTTAACTGTTGTGGCGACATAAGCATGTATGTGTATGTATGTATGTATGTGTATGTATGTATGTGTGTGTATGTAAATTTACTTGTATGTTTTATCCAGACTCCAGCCTCTGTAGTTCACCTACAGTAACTTTTGAAGTATATTTTGAGAGTACTTTCTCCTGTGTGAACATTCTTATGAATTTTGTTTACAGACTCCGGTTCCCTGTAGTTCAGCTACAGTTATTTTGAAGTATCTAATGGTGCATACATACAGTTTATAACTCCATTCTGTACAACACACCCTACTTTATCAGGAAATGATTCAGCAAGTGTACAAATCTGCACAGAACCAGGATTAAAAAGTGCATCCATGTGTGGTAAAATGGGAAGATCAGCCATCTGAGAGTTGCTGCTACAGTACAACAGCCTGGTATACTTTCTGACTTTTTAAAATGTCCACATGTATTGTATATACTCTGCTTAATATATCTGTTGAATTGTTGTCAATCATTAAACAGCATAATGTCACCTCTCTCTGATTGTTTTTCCTTTATTTAACTCTGGAATGTAAAGAATGAACAGGTGCTGCTCACTGATTGGTCTGTGGAATATTTCACCTGACTGGAGAGTTTTAAAGGATTTTTTAAGGTGATGAGGTGGCGTAATTTCCAAAATGACCACCAGCACTTATTAGAGGGCCTGAATTTAGAGATTGAGACCAGAATGACTCGTTGAAAAAAATGATTGACTTAGTACTTTCTAGAGAAGTTGATGCTTTTTGAAAAGGAGTCAGTTGGAGTATCTAGCGGCTGTCGGTGGCACTTTAAGGTGCTTCCACATTGGCTTCAGTCTCACGCTGTGGTAGCTGCTGTTTGGTTTGGACGGAGCTCCCGTTCTCTCTGCATAGGGACGGTTAGCAGGACAGGAAGCTGCAGGGTTGAAGGTCAGAGTTTGAGCAGGTTTTTTCCATGTTTTGTTTTCTCTAACAGTCAGACTCACCGCAATATGTCTCCCCTTTTTAAAAACAGTATTATATGTTTGTTTTATCAAATTGATTTATCAGGGAACACCCCTCCACTAAAAATGTATTTTTCTTGCTTCAGGTGGATGTTTGAGCTTCAGTGTGTCCATTTTTGGCAGCAGAAGGCTGTTTTCACATTTACCTGCTGAAGGAGGAAAGTTTCTCTGTGCTCACCTTAAATCTCAGTTTAAGACATGTAGCTACTAGCATGATTTGGGACATTACAACTAATTTGGAAACTGGTAAGTGGTCTTCATGCGTTGTATTACTCAACCTATGAAAACCCCAGCCCTGGCTGTGTGTTGTTTGCATTGTCCACTTATATTTCGGATTTTGGCTTGTACAACATGTACAGATGTATTTGAGAAGTTGACATTTTGAATAAAGAGAGAAAAAGTAGTGAAATCCTGCTACTATTCTTTGTTTCATGGTTTGTGCTTCCTGAAGCTGACCAATCAGAACAGAGCGGGCTCATCAGGAGGGGGGCCTTAAAGAGACAGGAGCTAAAACGGCCTGTTTCAGACAGAGGCTGAACTGAGGGGCTGCATAAAGGGCCAGTATAAGATAAATAAGGAGTTTTTAACTGGAAATCATGCAAAGATATTCCAGTAGAGCCCCAGAATATAAATATAGAGCTGGAAATGTGCAGGACACGTCCTCTAAGTATTTTTTTCACCTCCCGTTTTTATCGTGTAACAGGATTTTAGAAGGTTTTGTTTTTCTAACCTGCCCCATATTTCACATTGGACTACTTGTGTGTTGAACAGCAGCAACACAGAGGCAAACTGTCTGGCATGCAGACGGTTACATAAGACTTCAACACAGAGACTTTCTTTCCTGGAGAGTGCGAGTCGATGACTGTGACGCTGAGTATGTGTGTGTGTGTGTGTGTGTGTGTGTAGAAGGGCATCTGTGGGTGTGTCTGAGGATGACTGATATTCTGTTTCACCATTGTTTCTGTTAATGAGCATCCCTCAGCGTGTGTTAGTTATGTTCTGCATATGCAGTGTTTAGAGAGACCTGCCAGGAAATGAGGAAATACTTACGTTTGCTGCCTTGTAATTAGGCCTCGACAAACAGGCGCACCCTCTCAAACATGCAAACGACACAAACACACGACTGACCTCATTTGCAGACTTATCAAGCAAGGCAAACAGCGATCATCGTCACACATTTATTGTGGTAATTTTCATCTGTCATGAGCCGAGACAAAGCTGAAAGCTACTTTTTTTTATTTTGCTTGCAGGAAAGAACAATAATTTTGAGTTTAATCAACACAGACAAACTAAATTAGAGTCACTGTTGGACGCTTTACTACAACACAGAGGGACTAAGAGCTGTGCAGAAAAGGCCCATGCAGCAGAATACAGAGTATATTTATCCATCTATAAGCTCAACAGATAAACTGAATCTAAAATAATAAAGTCACTGTCATCACTAAGGAAGACTTTCAGGCACACAGTTATCCATTTGTCAAAAAAAAAGAGAAGCTTTTACCACGTTACACTACACAAACCCAAATCAAGGCAAGCTAAATATCTTCAAAACTAACTCTTAGATGCTTGAAATAAAACATCTAGCGGGATAGAAGTTGGAGAAAATGAAGAATATGTACACTCAGGTGTTCATCAGTGCTCAGAGATGCAGGTCAGTTGATTCTGAGTGTATGTCACTGTTGGTTTTTGATATGCTGCTGTTCTACTGCACTCTTACACTTATAAACTGCTTGTCACTCCAGTGAGAAGTGGTACATAACATTAGCGAGGTTTCCATCCAAATGTAGGGAAAACTTTCAGAAAATCTACAACAAAATGTTTCCATCCACAGCTGTTACATGAATATTAGAAATTTAGTCGTCGAGATAAACAGCTGGTGGAGCCAATTCTCCAGTCAGGACACAATGAGATGACGTCATTAAAAGAGCGGCAGTCAAAGCTCAAATGATGTGGAAAATGCCTCGCCTCATCGCTCCACACAGATCTGATGTTTTGTCTGTCAATGAACGGGAAAACTGAGCAAATATTCGTTGACCGGGAACGCCATGTGACTGCAGCTTTAGGCTTCTGTCTGAATGTGTGCTTCATGTACGTCATGATTTAAGTGTTTCCATCGTTTTTTGTCGCGTTTTGCTTCTGTCAATACTCTTTTCCTCCTCAGCCAAGCGTGAAAACTTGAAAATACAAATAAAACTAGTGGATGGAAACGCTCCTATTGGAACATGAGTGACATACTGTTTAAAGTGCTACAAGCAAGAAGAACGGCAGCGACAAATCCCAAAAACCAACAGTGACATAACGCTCAGAATTAAAACGCCACGAGAACAGGAGTCGCACAGCTGCTTTTCAATCGACCACATAATTCCTCTTGGTGTACAGAGCATCACGTCTTCCTCTGCATCATTGTGCGAACAGTCTACGATATGAACACACGACCAGTGTTTAAACGTCGCCAATCCCGCCCGTCGTCTCCATCTCAGAGCTGCCTTGACGACAGGGTGCAGTTGGACAGATCTGTTCCCGGTTTCATTTTCACAAACATACAAAAACAAACATCCATATGCCTTTGCTTGTCTCATGTAAATTTTGTCCACTCGCAGATTATAAGCTCCTACATATGAGTCACTTTTTCCTCGACTTGGTGTGACGGCGGGAGGTGATCCGTTCATCCCGCCTTCCTGTCCGTCTCGCCATCAGTCGGCCGGTCAGTGTTCAGTCATCTTTGTAGTTCGTTCTCTGATCAAGACAGTTGATTTTTTTTTTGTCATCTCAGGCAACAGACAAAAAAGAAAGAGAGCCATCTGTCTGACCCCTGACCTCTGACCCCAGCTCACGGTTGTGTCTCTCCTCCTCGGGCTCCGGGCCCCTCAGTAGGGTAAGTGTTTGTGTTCAGGTCAGGGGGTTTGGTCTGTCCCGGCATCAGTGGGTGTCTGGAGGACTCGTTCCCTGTTTAGACCGGTTTCCCTCCGATCTTCTCTCTCTCTCTCTTTCTCTCTCGTTCATTCTCTCTCTTGCTTGCTCAGCCCAGGGCCAGACTCCCATCAGCGTCTCCTGGAGGACAGAGCAGGACATTTACTGCAGACATGCTGAGTGTCATGGATAAAGTTTAAAGGACCAGTGTGTAAGATTCAGGGGGATCTACTGGAGAGATGGAATATAATATTCATAAGCATGTTTTAATTAGTGTATAATCACCTGAAATAAGAATCGTTGTGTTTTCGTTACCTTAGAATGAGCCTTTATATCTACATAGGGAGCGGGTCCTCTTCATGGAGCCCGCCATGTTGCACCGCCATGTTTCTACAGTAGCCCAGAACGGACAAAAACACTGGCTCTAGAGAGGGCCTTTTGTGTTTTTCACGAGTTTCGCGGCCACCGTAGGTTCTCCTACACGCTTGGAATAGGAGGGGGGAGGGGTATTCAGTTGGTTGCAATCTGCAACCTCACTGCTAGATGCCACTAAACCCTCCACACTGGTCCTTTAAGTTTGAAGTTATAATCCCGAAGATTTTCAATAAAAAAAGCCTTTTTTTTAAACACCATTTATGGGATGCATTTTTTTTCTGAAACAGCCATTTAATGTATTTACATTCTGTAATTAGCTTTCTACATAGTAGTTTTCATTGTTAGTGACCATTCCCATGCTGGATTCAAATTACCTGTAATTCATTGTTACTGTTTGTAAATTCATCTCACTGATATCAGCCTTACTGTTTACTGTTCACTTTCTTAAAGGATTAGTTCACAATTTTTCAAGTGTGTCTTAAAACAGCAGTCAGGTGTCCATATGAACAGTGAAAGAGGTTTTCCTCACTGTAATCATTCCTTTACTTTACTGTGTCCTGCTGTGTGTTGATAACTTTGTCCCAAAAGCCTGGAAAAGAAAGCAAGATGTACTATTTAATATTTACTGATTTCTTCACTATTATATCGTCAACGTTTTTGTCAGTGATTTCTGAATTTTGCTGTAGACACTGATGGCCTGATGGTTTGATTGTGAAAGACCGTTCAAGGTTCTTTTCTTTCTGTTTTAAGCCTCTTTCACACAGGCACTGCTAGTGATTTTCACTATTCACACATGTGGCCGCATTCAGAAACATTTTCGTCTTATACCGGAAGAGATGGGGCAAGGGACAGTCCAGCAGATGGCTGTCATGCAACACTTATGGATGCCAACTGCTCTGCGTGGACTGAGAGGAGCTCTCCTTTTTCTCAATCTGTCCAGTTTCCAGTCTTTCTTGAAAAAAAAGGAGCTTGTTTGCAAACAGAAGAACATCAAATCACCCGCAAAAGCATTGTTAAACCGTAAACAAGTCGCAGATTCAAATACGTCATCTGTGGAGTCTTGTGATTGGTTCGCTCGCTCCACGTTAAAGCGTCTTTCAGATGGACGTAACCCTTTATGTGCTTGTCCCTGCAATGTTACTGCTTTCATCCACAACACAGCTGTACCAGCATTTTCCCTGAAATGTTACAAGGTCTTGAGGTGGAAAATTTGTGGTACAGATTTCCCTGATTAGTGATCCCTGCTCGATTATCAAACATGCTGCTGTAGTTTAAAAAGATAAGTCTGGTGTCATTGTATAGTTTTCTTAATTTAAACTTAATCTGTTTGATTTCCTGACTGACGGCTCACAAATATGTAGTTTTATTTTTAAAGAGGCTCAGCTGGGTACTGTAGCTTTTAGTGAACAAACAGGAGGAAATAGTCCATTTGTTGGGGACTAATACACAGTGGATTAATACACATTTAATGCTCTAGCGAGTATTTCCGGTCAGCAGAACAATGTGTGTGTGTGTGTGTGTGTGTCTTTAAATACATTTGGCCGCTGCCTGACAAATGATAACGATCCTACTTGTGCTGCCAAATGAATTTATGTGCATTTGTGTTTTGGGTTAATAAATGCCTGCAGAGTTGCCATCAGACAAACTTAAATGTCACGTATGCATGAATTACACCCTCTACACTGTTCATGGTGTGTTGTCGTTCCACTTTACAGAAGCAAGAAAGACACACGAGGTGCTGTTGATGCTAACAAAGTATAAACTTCAAGTCAACTTTATTTTCCAAATATTTCCAGAACTTTTAAAGAAAATAAATAATTTCACCTGAACATCAGAACAGGAGACAGGAACACGAACTCCTCTACAAAACCTTTTCTCTGCGTTTTTAAATTAACTTTCTGAAGCTTCATCTCTACTGATGTTTAATTAAAGTCCAGTTTTTCAAAAGTGGCTCCAGCTGTTCTTAACTACTCTGCTGCATAGCTTTGGTTTTTCTCCTGCTTGTCTCTCCTGTCTTGTTTCTCATGCCTTTCATTTCTTGCCCTTTTCACTCTGTTCAAAGAGATAACCAATGAGGGGGAGTCAGTCCATACTAAGATAATGAGCCCTAATCCTCACATCACCAGCCAGCACGTCAGGGATCAGAGCTGAGGTCTCACCTTCCTCCAGTCTTGAAGATGAGGTCGGCGTTGGGAGCGCCTTTTGGGTGCTGGTAGCGAGGCCGGCGCTCCCGGTTGGTGTTGGCCGGGGCCGGGCGCTGAGCCAGGGACTGCATCATCTCTGTAACACACAAAAACACAGCACAGAAGGATAAGTGGTTTAATCACAAATGTAACTAAAACCTATTTGTTCTTATCAGCATGACCAACAGTAGAGGCACAGCTTCAAAGGAGTATTAAAAACACACGCCCTGATGTTGTAATACAGGTCAAAGTTCATGGTTTTTTTTTGGTTATTGGCCTGTTTATGAACTTTACGGTTAAGATTCTTCTTCACCCTCTTTTTAGTTGTCAAACAACAAAACTGCAGCCAACGTCTGATAAGGAGGACAGGCAGCCCGGATACCCAAATCATTATTTTATGGTTGCAAACTAGCTGTCTGACATAAATACATGTTAAAGAGAATAGCTGTGTGATGTGTACTGCAGCAGCTTTGCAAATGCAACACAGTGACGTAAGCAAAAGTTGTCTGTATGCAAACCAAAACATCAAGCCAGCATTTTAAGATTTGTCTACTCTGGAGACAGTTTAGTAAAGATTTTTCAGTTTCTGTCCTCATCACAGATGTCCTTGCTTATGTCGACGGGTCACATTCAGTTTCTTAAGGTTACAGTGAACAGAAACAGAGTTAGACTCGTGTCGTACCCTGGTAGTCCTCCTGCTCCTGTCTCTCATTGATGTCCAGGGTGAGTTTCTTCATCCTCATGCGTTCCTCCTGTTCGGCCTGCTGCTGGTTAAAGTGGTTCGCCGCCAGGTGGGATGACAGCGGCACGTTCAAGATTTTATACTGTTGACCAGAAAAACAGACACACATTAGTATGACATACTGAACAGTAACTGTTTGGTTCTGCTGATTTGGTTTCTTGACAGCTGACATTTCTGGAAGTTGCCCAAAAATCATCAAATGCCTTCCCAGCTGACTGAAGATAATGTAAAATTCAACGTTTTGGGCAGATGGATAAACTGCTGTTTGTCAAGAAATAGTTCCAGCAAGTGTTATTAGTGAGCTTTAGAGGTGCTGGTAGGTTTTTTCTCTTGTGTTGTACAGAGCCAGGCTAGCTTTATATTTACCGTACAGACATGAGAGTGGTATCAATCTTTTCCTCTTTCTTCTTCTTCCTCCACAAGAAAGCGAATATATGTATTTCCCAAAATAAACTATCTATTTAAAAGGATACAATGGAAGTGATGGAGGCCAAAATCCACAGTGTGTCCACACAGTCATTTAAAAGTTGATGTGAAGCTTATATGAGGCTTCAGCAGTCTCAAGTGAATATCAAGTGAAATTAAAAGAAAAATCATAATACAGACATAGAATTGTGTTCCTAAAAGTTCCTGTTTTTTATGCAATGAATATAATGAAATATACATAAAGATATTTCAAAAGAAGTAGGATACTTTTTCCCCTTTATTTGTGAGGTGGGGGTCGTCAGTGTATACAATGGTAAACTAGGGGTCCCTTAAGAAAAAGGCTTTAAATGAGAGCAGAGTATCATGTATTGGATACAGTAGATCAATGCCAGCATGTTGGACAGAGAAGCAGCAAAAAGTAACACACAGGATGCTTTTATTCACTGCGGTGTGTTTACAGTGGGGGCAGAGAGAGAAATGGCGTTTCCCATCTGTACGGCTCACTGAAACACCTACAAAGATATTCTGTGTGCTCTCCAACTTTTCACATGAAAAAAGTGATTTTTTTTTTCTTCTTTTTTTTTTGCGTGTGTGTCTCTGGCAGCTGTCCTTTAAACAGAGTGAAGCCGTGTGGACTCAACGCTCTATTAAACCTCCGAGTCCTGGCAGAAAAGCTGGACACACCCTACAGTACAAGAACCGGCCTCTGCCCTCAAACCACACATTCCACCGCTGCAGTGTGCCTACACACACACACACACACACACACACACACACACACACACACACACACACACACACACACACACACACACACACACACACAGCTACAAGTCCAGAGTCAATATTATTCCTGGGCTCAGTTAGACTCGGCTGCGTGTGTGTGAGGGAATTTCATTCAGCAGGACGAGTGCATCACTCCTCTCTTCATGTCTGTTTGTTCTCAGATATTCTGTCATCTCCACACGCTTCATAACATCATGCTACAGTCATTTTCCTGTGTGTACTTCTGGATTTTTTGTGACCCAACAACACCTCTGGGTCCCTTAGGTCCTCTCTAGGGTAAAACTAAAGGGTAATTATGCAGCCCCTCACCTTACAAAACAAGCAGGAAGACCTGAGGAGGACTAGCTGGAGATCCTATAAACCAGGGACACTCACACGCATCCTTAAATGCATTTCTTCAGTTTTTCACTGTCAACCTTTCTTTTTATGTATCAGCTAGTTTTGAACAAGACATTTTACTTCATCAACCACAGCCCCAACATTCAACAACAAGCTTATTACTAACTGTGGTGAATGATGTCAGCTGACATGACGTGAGAGTGAAACCAAACCGGAGTCCCCCTACTGAGTGTGTATGCTATAAACAGAACAAATAGCCCCCCCCCCCCCTTTGAAAAAACGGACGACGATGTTCCCTTCCTCCTCCCTCACTGTTTTCATCTTCTCTGTCTTAATAAAGAAGGTAAACATAATCCAATCAGTCTTTCACTCCTTCCACCATCTGATTTGGCCAGAAACTCTAAACCTTTGGCTCTGTTTGTACTGGTGGAGCATTGCCCCACTTTCCCTTTTGTGTTGTTATCCAGCAGATGGTAGCACACAATGCAAACACCTAAATAGCTTTAAAAAGTGCAGATTTTACCTGCTGCTTGTTGCCTTTGCGTGTGAGCATGACGAACTGCATGGTGTCAGAGATGTCGGAGTCTCCCTCCCCGATGCACTGCTGTCCGGAGCCTCCCTTCTTCAGCTGACTCTTCAGCTGCAGAGGAATGGCCACGTCCAGCTGGTGCACCTTCACCGCCTCGCCGCTACGCTGCTGCAGAGACAAAACACACAAGTCAGGTGGAAATCTTCATCTCTCACGGTGAGAGGAAGAGTCAACTTGGGATGTTTAGATCAAAGCCCTTACTTCCCCCACGAGGGGAATCTCTACATTTCTTCAAATACTGGAATTTTCCTTTAAGGTTATTTCCATGAACACATTATCATACACAACGTGAAAACTCTCCACTGCATGCACATTTTAGCCGACAGGTGAGTAGCAGGATGTCATACCTGCAGGTTCTCCAGCATCATCTTATCCAGAGCCTGAATGAAGTCCTCATCCTCAGCGCAGGCCACATGCTTCAGTCCACCGCCACGGATCGTCACCTCCTACACACACATGCAGGCAGCTAATCAACATGACGTGTGTACAAATCTAAAAAAATACCTTACAGTTAAAATACTCTCACTTACTGCCGCGACCAAGTTTGGGACACAGAGTCCAGTTAATGATAGCGTGCTCAAAACACATCCAATCAAGTGGAAGTAACGGTAAAATGTAAACTCAGATAGTGATTACAGTCCATCTGAACACACAGTATATAATATAGATTAATCACTAAAGATCTCTTATCTACAGCTCTTCATATCAACATGATTGATCTTACATTGTTCTCCTCGTCCGTCTCATTTTCTTTATTGGAGTCTGTCAGGTAGTCGGTGTTCTCTTCTTCCTCTTCCTCCCTCTCCTCTTCTTCGTTCTCAGACCCTTCCTGTGAAAAAATAAACAAAAAAACTAAACATCTAAGATCGATGAATATATGATTCTGGGTTTGATATTTTAGGATGTTGTATAACAGCCTGTATCATTTAAAACAATATACTGGATTATCGATTGAACTGCACCAACTCTTTCATTCAAACATTTAACATAAGTGGAAGTTATCCACCTTCGATATGTGGAAGATTCCTGCCTGATTACAGACAGAGAGCTGCTTTGCTTTCACATCACAAACAAACCTCACCAAATTTCACTTAGAATCAGTTGTTTAGTTGGCAGTTGACGGCTTAAACATCAGCCTAAATCAACTGAACCAAACAGATTAGGTGTGAAAGTCTCCTTAGTTACTTATGATGCTCTGAACACAAAAATAATTATCACAGCCTGTCAGGAGTCAGGAGAGTTAGGTCATCACAACAAAAAGGACTCACATCCTCTTCTTGTTCGTTCATTTCGCTCTCATTGCCCGACTGCTCCTCAGTCTCAGCACCTCCCTCTTCATCGTCGTCGTCGTCTTCCTCATCAAGACCCTCCCCTTCACTCATGGCGCTGGAGCGGCCGTCCTTCTCCATGCCCAGACCTTTAAGAAAGCACACAAATGTGACATGTGAACATACAAAATGAGGAAACTCTTTTGGGAAAACTAGGAAAATGTATATATTATATGTAATATTCTTTAATCAGATTACACACAGCTGGTTACGACAGATTAAATCATAAATAACTCCAAGCCAAACCCAACCCAGGACAACAGCTACAAACAAAAGCTCCAGTTATAAATTGAGCAAACATTCAGGCAGGAATTATTGTTTCATTAGTGTGTTTTCTTTGTGTTACCAGCCAACCTGGCTGATAAGTCAACCAATTATAGGGTCTAATGATGCAGTTGTGGCAACAGCAGAGAAATGAAGTCAGCCAGGCAGGTGGACTAAAGTTGAAGATCAGGTCTTGTGTGACTCGAGGACTGAGGAATGTTTGATCCTGGTTAAACTATGAAAGGTAAAACAATAGCACCACTGTTTAGCTTGGGGGCCTCTGTTGCCCTCATCAATCACCACCCCCCCCCCCCTCCACACGCGCATGCACGCACACGCACGCACATGCACACGCACACACACACGTTAAGAGACAAACACACACACCAGTGGTGGAAAAGTAGTTTGAGGTATTTCCATTTTCTGCTTCCTAATACTTCCACTTCACTACATTTAGGAAGTAATAAGATTTTACATAAAAATATGATAATCTTAAAAAGTACAATACATAGATTAAACAAGTGCTTCCTCACTTTTTTGGTTTTTGACCCTTTCCCAAAAAAGCTGTGTCTACTTTGGGTTCTTCATCATATTTCAGATGTTTCGGAGTTGTGTTCTCTCTTAACTAGGGCTGAAGCTAACAATTATTTTCAATTAATCTGATGATTATTTTCTCATTTAACTGATTAATTGTTTTGTCTATAAAATGTCAGAAAATAGTGAAAAATGTCTGTTATAATTACTTAGAGGCCACGGTCACGTCCAAACAACAATCCAAAATACAAACATATTCAGTTTACTATCATGTATGACACAAAGCTTAACATCTGCACAAGCTAAAACCAGCAAATCCCTTTAAAGAAATTACTAAAACGATTATCAAAATAGTTGCCGATCAATTTTCCGTCCAACATCTAAACAATCAATTGAAACATCTCAGGTTCTTTCATTTAAATAACTGATTGAGGCCCAAAAATGTTACGTTATTCAATATTTAACTTTAAATTAGTTTGTTCTTCTTTTCTTCCCCATTAAGTTACCTTATGATCCCTTAGACTTATCTTGTGGCCCTTTGGAGGGCCCAGACCCCTAGGTTGGGAACGAAACAACCTAACTGTATATAAAGTAGTTGAAACTAGCTCCACCTCCAGCAGCTACAACAGTAACATGCTGCTTACACACTGATGCTTCAGTATTAATAATACATTTATATGTCTTTTGGTACTTTTAGTATATTTGGCTGATAACACTTCTGTACTTAAGTAGGATTTTGATTGCAGGGCTTTTACTTGTAATGGAGTATTCAGTATTTTTACATTGTTGTATTGGTACTTTTACTAAAAGGATCCGAGTACTTTTCCCACCACTGACGAGCACTGCCATGGCCTCCAGTCAGTCACACATGTCACTCTCTCAGAGGGTGGAGCTGGTGGTTTACATTTTTCTCTGCATTCCACGTCAACACCTTGAAACTGCTAAACAAAGCCAGTGTTCCTGTATTGCTATCAGGCCGAGCTGTGCAGGCTGCAGAGTGAGATATACCTGCTACACAAACGCTTCCTTCTTCCTCCTTCAGCTGAAGCACATATGAGGCTTCAGCAGTCTGAGTCAAATCAAGTGTTCCCTCTCTCTATTCTGGGTCTGTTTGGGTTTTTAGTTTGGGTCTAATAAGCTTCAGTGAAACAATCATATGCATGTTTGACTGTTGAAAGGAAAAAACAAAACAAAAATACCAATAATATTTTAGGTGGAGACAAAATAAACTGTGCACAGAGAAACTCTGCAATGGACTTCCTTCCTTATAATTCATAATTATCATTCCTAAAAACTCTGTGCTGGCTGCTGTGACAAAGTGAGTGTATGTGTTAAGTATGCGTGTGTTAGGATGAGCTAAACCTGTCTGACAGATAATGCAAAGTGAGGAGTGATGCAGCGCAATCGTCCACCTACACACTGTGGAATGCTGCTCAGCCAGGATGACAGAGAGCAGCTCATCCAGCGAGACCGGCTGTCGTACAAACGCTCACATACTTTACACATGCACTAATTACATGCCGGATTTAGACAGTTGTCTCTTGCATGCCTCCTTAGATATGCAAACATCGTGTCACTCGTACCTAGTTTGACGAGCACCTCCCTCACCAGGTCAGTGACCTGTTTGGTGGCCTCCTCCAGGGAGCAGCTGGGCCTCATCTTGGGCCTGAGCAGCTCCAGAGTGTCGCTGATCATGTAGTCGATGTCGATGGGGAACGGGTGGTCCTTGGTCCAAACATCGATGCTCTTTTTCCACCAGATGTACCGCTGCAGACACAACACAACACTGTCAGTCAGAAGTTAACGTATTAAGAGACACACCAACACGTTTTTTTGGTCTTTTCATAGGATTTGCTAATAACAACAAACATATAGAATATATTTAGAATAGCCAGCCTTATCCTATGAACTTGATGAATGAGAGAGATACTGAGAATCCAAAACTGAAGTCAGGGACTAGAGGTGCACTGGGAGCAGACGTGCCTGGAAATAGATGAGGAAACAGTCTAGCTTCCTCTTGCTGGAGCCTCGGTCAAAGTACTGGCCGCAGGTATCGAGCAAGGTGCAGACCAGGCGGATGCGGAACAGGTGCTCTGGGGGGTCCAACAAGCTGGGGCTGCCATCCTGATTGACCCCGAAGAAGATGAAGGAGAAGAGGGTGCGGAAAATGACGGCCGACTCCACCATGCGGTAGTTGTAGAGCTCGCCCAGGAACTTGGCGCTGCTGATCCGCCGCTGGTTGAATTTGGGCTGGTTGACCTGGGAATAACAGAGGTGGAAGACAGATTCAGATTGTATACTTCAGCAAAAAAACAGCTCAACAAGAATGTTAAAATACTCAAGTAAAAGTGCATTTAAATCTTACTTTAGTAACAGCAAAATGTTCAAGTATCAAAAGTAAAACTACTTCTATTCTGCAGCAGAATGGTGATATTATATTACTGGATTATTTTACCTGATGCATAAACATGTGAGAAGCATTTTAATGTTAATGCATCATATTACATAAAGTGATCATATGGTTTGTTTGTAAAAGGTTTACGTCTTCAGTAGGAATGAATGGGCTTAGTGCTGTATGTCACAACCACTGAGGAAGTCAGCAAGTGTTGAGAGACGGACTAACACATTGTTGGTTTTGGCTTTTCATTGGACTTGCTGAATATACTATAATAATATAATATTGCCAGCCTTATCCTTATTCTTATGTTCTAAGATTTCAAAAACCTTTCAATAGACAAAAATGTTTTGATGAGTAAATTCTCCTGTTAAAATGAAATTTGAATATTGCCATTTCCAAACATACCAGGAAGGTTAGTTGAACCGTAGCTGGTTGAAATGATTTGTGATCAGCAAGGTTTTGGAGTCAGTTAGGGGCTTAATGATTGATCAACATTATCCCATGTTGCCACTCTGTTGTTGAGCCTGAGTCGTAGATTTAACCAAATGAAACAGCTTGAAGTAGCAAAAGCACACGACTTCAGCTCAGGCAGAGCTCTCACATGTCCTGCAACACGCAGCATGTGTTCTTCACACTAATAACAGTAACAACAAAGACTTCCTCTTCAGACAGCTGTCAAAAATGTCAATCAAGATTAGCATCTAGTTTTGTTTGGTTTGCTGTCCTCTCACTGTACCTAATCTCACCATTCTGCACAGAAATAAACTTGTCATTCAATATTTTTTTCTATTATCACTAGATGAGTATTACTATCTCATAATATCAGTTCATATTTCCAAGTAGATTTTCCCTCTCCTTACCTCCATGCCCAGGCGGATGTCCTCTAGGACTCCATCCACCACATGGATGCCCACGTCCTCCTGGTAGGCCACCAGGCCGGCCAGCAGGTTAGCCACACAGTGGATGCTGTTGTACTTGACATTCCAGATGTTGACCATGCAGCAGATCAGGTAGCTCTTGACTTCGGGGTCCTGCCAGGGAAGCTTGCGCATCTGCCTGAGCACCTTCTCAGTGGTGACCTTGGACAGGTCCTTGTAGAGCAGCTTGCGGATGTACTCCTGCAGCGGCGGCCTCTTCTTCTTCACCGTCTTCTCCATGGGCGGAGGGTTGCAGTAGTAGTAGGCGTTCTCCACCATTGTCACGTAGCGGGCGTCCAGATGCTGTGCCTGCTTTTTACGCATCATTTGCTCCTGGAATGCAGACGGGATGTAACAAAATATCAGCTGTTTACATTAAGACAACAAAACTAAATTCTCAATATGTCCTTTCAGTGTCACGATAAGCTCTAAACCAATTAGTTTGTACAACTTGTCTGTTTTACACCTGTTTGTTTTTATTATTTCTCCCGCTCAAACGTGATGTAATGATTCTAGTTGTAAATATCAAACATGTTTAAAATAACTATTATTAAAACGACGGCCAGCAATCGGATCAGAAGGCAAACGATTACAATCACTACACACTGTATGATTTTATCTGCCAACTGACACAGACTGGAACAGACTCAGTCCAACTTGGTCCGATCAGTCGTCTCGCCCAAATCATATTTACAATCAGCTCAACAATCGTACTGTGTCCCCACCCCTATGTTTCAACATATTCTCTATTAGCTCCATTTTTATTTTCTGTATTGGATTACTGTCTGCGGCTGTAAGCATGTGTACTAACCAGCAGAACGCTGGTACGCAGGTGAGAATCGGCGGATCTGAAGAGGAAGCGGCCACAGGTCTCCAGCAGGGTGCAGGCCATCTCTATATGGTGATGGGTGAAATCAGACAGCAGCATCTGTTGGGACACACATGTAATACTCTTATTTATGCATTTTTAAACAGAACAAACACTAGACAACACAAACTACAAAGTACTTTATCTTTGTTCTTCAGCACCCCTGAGTGCATAATGTCCACTGGGGACAGAGAAGACAAAATCATATTATTTTATCGTACTGTCCTCTTACTGTTCAGCCAGAGTTGATAAGGCTGCGTACAGGTTGCACAAACACTCAGACTTTTCCTGTTAAAACATTCACATCGATCAGCTCAATGATAACAAAGATATCACATCTCAGATAGTCATTCTTCACTCACCTTGAGACAATGAAGTGTGTCTGTTTTTGAGAACATCTTGAACTTGGCCAGTTCCCCGATAAATCTGACGGTTTTATTTTTGGTTTCAATGTTGATCTGGTCCTTTTTTCGAATCTACAGCACAGACATTAGTACAACAAAATTAACAAAGTCCTGCAAGCTTGTTTCTACAACGGCTGGAGACAAAATAAAGAACAGGAATCAGCACCGTTAAAGTTCTGCTTGCAAGTGTTGCTAGTGAGGCCTAAATTGGTTTTATAAAGTCACAATAAAACTCAGTATATTATTTAACAGATAAAACAAAGTGGACCTACATGAAACCTGAAGTCTCCCTTCAGCATGGAGCAGAGGTCCTCGGCCACATCTGACATGCAGGGATGAAGAGTCGCCACCAGGCGAGAGTAGAAGGGCAGAAGATCCAACCTACAAGAGGAAAGAGACTCAGTGCCCCACTGATATTCAGACCATTAATGATGGTCATAGCGACACCTGGTGGTGTCAGTCACCATAACAACATCATGTCTAACCCTTTGAAAGCCTAGGGTGTTTTTGCTAGTTTCATTTCCTTCAGTTATATGTTTTTAAAAATGTTTTATATACGTTATATATTGTTTTTTATTCTAGGAGAAAATAGACCATTTAGAAATGTCATCATTTTGAATGTGAGTAGTACTAAACATGCTATAGGAGACCTTTCATGGTCTTAATTGATGTATAGATCTTCTCCCAGTTTGTACAGCTTTACCTCTGCCTGGGGACGGTGAACAGGGCTCGGACAAGCTTCCTCCTGTTAGATTTGGTGTTCATGTTCATGCAGAAGTCCATTGCAGCCTGCAGGAGTCAACACATGGGCTCATAAATGTTCACATTCATAACTATTTGCATGTCAGTTGTTACGTTACATTTTTCATTGTCATTCCAAACCTGTCATCACTCATTTGTAACACTGAGTTATACTAATCACCTAGCAGAGACAACATGGAGATTATGTTAAATGTAGTCATCACCTTGTCTATAAGGTCTCTGTTGACACAGTTGGGGAGTTGCTGGATGAAGGCGTCCACGATCAGCTTCAAGTGGGACCCAGTGTTGGCCTCCTCATCCTCTTGTTCTACACATACAAAAATAAAGGTTTACTGTATGTAAATCCAAAAGATTCACACTTTCAGACAAATATGCTCACTGCATATTTGTTCTCTTTTTTTATCATTAGTGAACTTAACTAAATGCTGTATTTTCCATCATATTTATGTACAGAGGTGCTTGCCTGAAAGAGACTTGTGTTTACCTTGCTCATCCAGCAGTTTTTTTGCCAATTCTTCATTTTCTACCTCATCTGGTCCCTCCATCTCAAGAGGTTCATCTGTGATGTCCAGAGCCTCCAGCTCCAGCTCTAGCTCCTCTGTGGTGCTGGCTCCCTCCTTCCCCTCTCTGCCATCTGAACCAAACAGCAACAGCAGCACAGTCAGAATAAGAAACAGTGGGAATCTCGTTTTTCCTCTGGTTTTGTTAAATATACCTTTGGCATCGTCTTTGTCTTTGCCCTGGCTGCTCTTCTCGTTGTCCTTGAAGAGGATGGCAGGAACGAAGGCCTTCAGGTCGACCAAGTTCTCATAGAAGTTTCGAGCGTCTTCATCCTCCCAGATCCCTCCCTCCAGGTCGTACTCTCCAGGCTTACCAGGGGTGAAAATGTCGATGCCAGGGCCGTGCTCTGAGAGAGCAGAGGGAAGACAACATTATATACAAAAAACATATGACACACACATGTTCACCTCATTGGAGTCACTATTTGACTACATTTAAAATAAAAACAAATATCTTACTTCTTAAAAGAGCACTTTTAATTGAACTATAATTCTGGAAAAAAAGGTCACACACCCTCCTGCACAGTCTTGTCCTGAGGCAGGTCTGGCATGTTTTCATCAAGCAGATCAGCCAGAGACTGAGTGTTGGCCAGCAGCTTTTGGTAGGAAGTGGCAAACTCTTCATACTGCTTGTGTCTGTCCTCACTCAGCTCCCCTTTGGAATGTAAGATACGCCTGAAGAAGAGAAAATGTTAAGAGGTCTTATCATAGTGAACAACAAAAAGTGGCCAAGGAGCAGTGTCTTATAAAAAAAAGCTGTAACCATTGACTGTGGTCTGATTCTCACCTGTTCTGCCTCTCAATGTTCTGCAGCTCTCGGTGGTCCTTTTTTAGGTGTTTGGTGAGTGATGTGAAATACTCCCTTAGCAGGTTCTGGAAGGGCTGCTGTTTCTCTGTGCTGATGATCTCGCTCGGAGGAAAGGCCAAACCGAACTTCTCAGCAGCCAGTTTCACCTTGCGGGGAATCAAACCGGCAATGTCGTCACCACAGTGCTTACAGAAGCTGATAACCACCGACACATGAGTGTGTGTCTCCCGGTCGGTCCCGATAATGTTCTTCAGCTGCTCATAAATGAGCGAAAGGCCCTCTTTATCTGTGAAGAGGCCAACGATGGTGAGCTCAGCAATAAAGCGCAGGTCTGTGCGCAGCTTGCTCACATTGGGCGCCTTGTCTTCCTTCCTCGCTTCAAAGTGCTTCTTCCAAGCCTGTAAGAGCAACGGAGCAAACTCAGCATACCGTTGGTGGAAGAGGGAGCATAGATGGACGGCGCAGCCTACATCAGAGATCTTCAGCTTGGCCTCCACGACAGAGCTCACGGCCTCACCGATGTACTTGCTGAGGTTCAGTGAGGAAAAGTCATTGGAGAGCGAGTCTCGCTGCTGTTCAGTAAGTGTACGAAGCTTCTTGACAAAGGCAGTGTTCTTTTTAAGGCTGGAGTCCAGTCGGCTGAAGAAGGCCTCTTCAGGCCGACCCTCGTGGGCGTTCTGGTTCTTGCTGCGGAGTTCCTTCCTGCCATGATGGCGCTCCCAGGCCTCCTGGTGCAGCTGATGCCCCTCTTCCTTTTCCCTGCAGAAATGAGGTAAAAAGGGAGAAAGGTGAATGATGAAAACTAGACAACAGTAAAAGTGAGGGTAGTTGCGTTAAGTTTTGCTCTTGTGAGTGTTACAAAGGCCGTCTGGATGCATTGAATATAAAGCTGACATATTGCAAGAGTAAATGCCTTTCTTCCTTTTAGGGCCTCTTCTGACAAGTC
Source organism: Scomberomorus guttatus (assembly GCA_038419695.1). NCBI lineage: Eukaryota > Metazoa > Chordata > Actinopteri > Scombriformes > Scombridae > Scomberomorus > Scomberomorus guttatus. Next base: position 3,177,803 of record CM076466.1, on the reverse strand, counting down.
CTGATATCAACATGCTTTCAATACGTAAAACAATAATTCATTTTAGTGCAAAAAATATTTCTGTATGTATTTCAGGTTTGAAAAAGTACAGACTACTTGTTTTACAGTTTTGGCAAATTTGCACCATAAAAGGTAATGCTGAATTAGCTATTAGGAGTTCCTGTTTATTACCATGTATATAGACAACTATTCCTGGGTTACTTTGATAAGGAAGGGAAACTCCCAAATGTGGTGATTAACATGAAAGATCTTAAATTATAAGAAGTATTTTCCTCTCATTTCTAAGCAGATTAATGGATGTTAATCCAGAGATACTGATCCTACTGAATCTGACAGTGTGTGAAACATGTTGGAGTTATGATTTTTGACACAAGGCTCTGAGGAATATCAGCAGCAAAATGATGCTTTACAGTGGTCAAGAGTAAAGTTCACCAACACTTACTTCAGCAGAGCTGCCTCCTCCTCACGTTGTCTTTTGGCCTCCTCCTCTTGAATCTTCCTCTCCTGCTCCTCCTGCTGTCTCTTCACCTCCTCCTCTTTCTTCTTCTGTTCTTCCTCCGCTTTCTGTTTCTCCTCCTCTTTCTTTCTTCGCTCCTTTTCCTCTTTCTTCTTCTTTTCCTCCTCTAGGCGCTTTCTCTTTTCCTCCTTGCCACTGTCTTTTTTACCACTCACTTTGGCCTCATCTTTTGCTTTATCTCGAGCAGATGCTGGTCTTCTCTCACCGTCTCTGTCCTTTTCTTTTTCCTTGTTACTGAAGGAGCAAACGTCTTTCTCATCCATGTTTACTGAGCGCTTGCGTTCAGCAGGCATACTGAGGAAAGGGAACAAAAAAGGTTGTTTAACAACACTCACTGCTGTTCTGAAGGCATTTCCTGAAACCTTAAAGACTCTTCTAACCATCTGGGTGGAATAAATATTCCGCACGCAGTTAGCCGCTTAGTTTAACACATTATATAACATTAACTCACTTTATGTTAGTGATATGACTAACAAATTAGCGTAATCTCAGTCTCGAAAAGAAAAGCCAGTTTTAATGTATTGTAAAGATAATCCAACGTTTTAACTGTGTACACAAATTCATGTCAAAAACAGAGTTAGCATCAGCATAGCTAACGCGGGTAGCTCGTCCACTTGAATGGATGCACTGAAACCAATGTAAACAAACGTTTTGACAGCGTTAAACTGGCAGTTAGTGCGCATTAAGTCGCTATAGTGTAACCTTACAATAATATACACCATAAATTCCTACTTAGCTATTCTCATTTTCGTGTTTTTGTGCTGTAAAATGATAAGCTTTACCTGCTAATTGTAGCAAAACAAACATCGGTCATTAGCGTTGGTTTCCGTGTGAACGACAGAAGGACCCTCTCATGTTGGTACCACAAATTATGCCTTACTTAAAATATCATTATTAAGTTATATTAAATTTTGCTTTTTACATAAATTGATGCACTTATATTTTACAGTTTAATGATATCGCAATATTATTCAACTAGTGAATAACGGTTTATATATATTCTATATTTTCACATCCACAGGCAATGCTTGAGGCTACTACTCATGTAGCAATGGTTTGCCATGACGGTGACAACTTAAGGTTATTTTTTAAATATTTTATTTTAATTTGGCCACTTGAGAGCAACAAGCTCCAAACCAGTGGTGGAAAGTAACAAGTACATTTACTCAAGTACTTTACTTGAGTATTTCCATGTTATGTTACTTTATACTTCCACTCCACTACATTTCAGAGGGAAATACTTTCTACTCCACTATATTTAAATATACTAAAATACTACTTACACATTAATGCACAACTAATAATAGTCTTATAGTGTAATATACATAATATACAAACTAGTATAACATTAATAGGAACCATTTTTCTGCATTATGAGTACATTTGATACTTTTTGGTACATTTTATAATATCTCAATACTTCCTCTGCCACTGATTATATGTACCAGTAGTAGTAGTGTTACCAAAAGTATTGTTGTATTAAATCAAACCAAACTGAACTCATACAACTTAATTAACATTAAAACAGTTTAGACTAAACTAGAGCTTCAGTGGAAACAGAACAGATTCTTTGTTAGTTTGTTTTACCAACAGCTCAGCAGATTTTCCTCCACAGGAGACGACAAATATTTTTAAACGAACACTATTTCCACTCATTCATGCATTTGTAGATTCCCCCCTGTACACTTTGTGTGTGTGTGTGTGTGTGTGTGTGTGTGTGAACAGAGCTGCCTTTGTAGCTTTATTGACACAGTATGGATGATACACACACACACACACAGTTGTACTGAAAGCTCAGTCTGGAGCCACAGGAAAGCTACACAGAAGAGCTGTTCACAGGGAAACGACATTTTAGGTGTGGTTATAATAAATGAAACCATGTTCACATTTTGTACAACAGGTATCTACAACAGTTTTACAGTTTAACTTAGAGCGGGCATCTAAAAGCTTAAGGCCTGTAGCTAAACACCAAACACACTCTGTAACATGGCAGGTCTGCAGTGGTGGAAAGTAACTGAGTACATTCACTCAAGTGCTGTACTCAAGTATATTTTTAGGTATTTTGTAGTAGTAGTTGTAGTATTTTCATTTTATGCCATTTTATACCTCTACTCCACAACATTTCAGAGGGGCATATTGTACTTTTTACTCTTCTACACAGTAATTTCTTTACAAACTAGGATTTAACATGTTCAAAAACATATCTTCTGGGTATTTTACAGCTTTACATTATTGTGTACTCTCTGATCCTTGTAATGTATCCAAGCTTTGAGATGTCTCATATCATGTATCATGTAATATTTATGTCCACATGCCGTGCTTTTTCTTCTTTTTATTTCTTAAGATTTGTGATCCGTTATAATCTCTGCTGTCATTTGTCTTTTGTATTATATTCTTTTCTTTAAAAATGAATAAAATATTGTGTAAAAACCAAAAAAAAAAACATTTTAAAATACAATGCATTTTTAAAAGATTAAACCAGTGGTTTTCAACATTTCTGGCATGTGACATCTTACAAAAGAACCTGTTTGTAGTTTTGTCTTGTTGCGTTTTCAGATGTCTGAGTTGTCAGTTTCACCAAAAGGACATTTCCCCTCAAAACGTCTCAGAGGGTCTCATTTAAAAACTGTTCACATCCCAAAGAGGAAAAGTATCCAATATTTAAAAAATTATATATATCAAACATTATATAAAGTTTATAAATATCAAATATATTAAAGTTACAAATACATTTGTGTAGCATGTTTTTTCTTCCCTAATTATTAATCAGCTCATTAATAGTGAATTACTGTAGCTCCATCCTGACCAGCTATTACTTTTGATGCTTTAAGTACATTTAGCTGATAACACTTTTGTATGTTTATACAAGTAGGATTTCTAATACATGCATGTCCGTATCCATGGAAACTCTCCACAAACGCTCAATAGGCAGAGAAACAATCGAAACATCTGTAAAATCACAAAACCAGTTTTTATTCAGCAGACTGAACATGTTCAACACAGTAAAGTGAAATTAAAATAGTGAAAACTTCACTCTGAAGCTGCAAACCTACTGAGCGCGCTCTGTTTGGATCTCTGTCATAGTACAGTCAGACTATATGTGGCGAGGCTGACGTACAACACAGACAGTAAAATGGCTTACTGATTAAATACACACACAGACCTCAGCTAGGACTGATCACTGATTTGAACCTGCAGTTACCACGACAGCAGAACAGACTGCAAATCTGAAATATTTTCTCCAAAATACAAATAATAAATCGTAGACATCCCAGTTCGCTGTGAGTAATGAGAATCTTCATGACAGCGAGTCAAAGTCCTGTCAAAAACTGTTACAAATAAAATAAAAAAATGAATTAAAGTAACTGAGACTAAAAGCAGCTTGAAACTAGAAACTTTAATGTTGCAGACCTTAAACACAAGAAAAAACTATTTAATCACTAACAATAAAAAAGATTATAAACCTACATTGTTGCCATTTCTGCTGTTTGATTCATCAGGTAACTGTTTAAAGGCTCAGTCACACTATCATTTAAAATGGTAAAGTTTTGCTGCAAAATCAGTTTATCTAATGGATCAGTAGATTCTGTGGGTTTTCGAACTCAAAGCAAAAAAACTTTTAGCAATTTTGGTGAACTTTGATGAATCAAACGCAGGGCGGGAGAGTAAAAATGAAAGGCAAAGTGATTTGTAATTAGGCTCAAAAGTGTGTATTAATACACAACAGCGGTGGAAAATACTGGTTGAGTGTCAGAGAGCAGAAACACGTGGAAATGATGTATTTGTTGAAACATTTGGTTTTGGGAGTGGGTTTGAGCTGCCATTCTTTTCTGCTGGACGGACAGAACTAGCAGGAAATATTTTATATTTTATATTTTACTAATGTCATTACTATAAATATAGTGTTTTCATGCCATTGCCTGCCTCCAACAGCAAATGAGGTTTTGATGCCTTGCTCAATGGGACTTTAACAAAATATGACTGTAGCCGCTGAGACGCTCCATCATAGTCCTTTAATGCTGCTCACCCTGTGATGACATATACCTGCTTTTGATTGATTACTAGGAAACCTCGCCTACCGATTTGTCAACTGTCATCCAGTCCATCAACAACACATTTTCCCTTCAGTGGCTGAAAACCTCTTAAAGTTGAGCTGCCAGATTTGAGCTTCAGTTTCCCTTAAAAACATAATCATCAGTGTTGATGAGCAAAGGACCAGGGGAAGAGCATGAAGAGCAGAGGCTGTCTTGATGTGTCGTACCCATTTAATCCTTTCAGTGAATCACAATGAAAGTCTCTCCTAAAAAAATACTCATAATAAAATAAAAAATATATATAAAGAGGTCTCTGAAGCCGGTCACACTGTAGGCAGTCCATGCAGTTGATTGACAGGTGAGCCAGCCTATGGTCTCTGAGCCAGGCGGCTCTTCCCTTCCTCCTGTTCAGCCAGCTTGATGTGAGTGTAAGACAGGATACCTGCCAGAGTACAAAGGATCCCCAAAGCCTGAGGGTGGAGGAAGATGGGTAGAAAAATCAGGGATTGGAGAAAATAATTGTGGGATTGTAACCGGAGGGTTGCTGGTTTAAATCATCAGAGCAGCACAGGAAGACTCACCTGGTTGAGTGACAGCGGGTCCTGGAAGATCAGGTATCCTCCAATCAGAGTGATGCAAAATTTAAAGTGACCAAACATGTTGTAACTGCGAACAAGAGTTAAGAGAACAACAACATGTACAAAACCCACCTGAAGAGAACATTCTCAGAGTAAAATCAGTTTGGATTTTTATCCAAAATAAATAAATCTAATACCTAAAATAATTTCCTGAGGACCTCCAACAAACCTTTCAAGAAAACACCTGAAACCTCCTCAAGAAGATCAAAGACCACCTCATAGAAAGACCAGAGAATCCTTTAAATCCCCCAGAAACCTCTTCATGAAGACCAAAGACCTTCTCAAGCAGTTCTGAAACCCAAGACCTCCCCCAACAAGAGCAAACCCCATCAAGAACAACAGAAACCTTCTGAAAGACTAGAAAGCACCTCAGTCATCCAAAAAAACAAAAGACTCCACAAGAACACCAGAAACCGTCTTAAGAAGTTCTGAAACCCCTTAAATTTAACCGACTCCAAAGTCCATCAAACTTCTAAAGAAGCCCTGGAGGACCTTACAGACCTGGAACCTTACAGACCTGGAAACCCCTTTCTCAACCCCCTGAATCCTTCTAATCACCCCTGAAACACCCTTCAGACCCCTGGATGTCTCTTTGGGGCCCCTGTATATTTAAGGATACGTGACAGCCGAGGTGTTTCCGATGATCCAGTAGATGGACAGGTTGACCAGGAACGCCACCACGCCTGAGAACAGAACTGTCACCTAGGAGACAAGAGGACAACACCGTTATCCTGGCAACATGACAAATAATCAATAAATTTGTCAATAAAAGCCTGGAGTTTAATGTATAATACACACAATAATCATAATATTAATTCACAGTCCCAATATTAGTCATCAAATTTGCAATTACACAGATACTTTCACAAAATCCTTCTGCCCTTCCACACAATGTGGAGCTGGCATGTGTGTGTTAAGTGTGTGTGTGTGTGTGATGTTGAATCTGACCAGAGCAGGCAGAGACCAGGATCCAAATATTCCTCCATCTCCAGTCAGCGGCTCAAACAGAGGAACAATACAGAGCAGGAAGCCTGATGACAGAGGAGCCTGACAGGACAGTCACTGTGTTAATATTACTGTCATCACATCACATTACATATTAATATAAAACACTACCATCACAGTCACAGTATTTATATTCAAGGATGTCTTCAGCTCCTACAACCTTTATTATGACTTGGACAATGAAATTTCACAGATTATTCAATTATTTTTAATGGGATCAACATGATCAGTGGATTCACTCGTGGGGGCGAAGCAAATCTAAACAGATTTTTCACATCAAGTTCAACTTTGGTTAACTTTGACTTGTGAATAGTTGCCGTTGACCAATAAAAAGCAGACAGTACTGAACGTTGAGGGGACGGAAAGCTGTAGAGTCCAAAATAGAGGAAGTTCTTGTAGCTTGTTATTTGTGTTGCACGACCTAATTTTATTTAACCCCTATTGGAGTATAAATGTTATGGGACAGGAGTAGATGGTACAAATTCAAGTTTTAAATAAACTGTGAGAAGTTAGTGACCAAGCTAAGCTAACAAGCTAACCTGTTTGCTAACTGACTTTTAGCAAGCTCAAAGTTTTACTTTCCCTCTTCAGTACTTTTTTATTTAGCAAAATGGTGTGCAATGGTTGCTCCTTTACACTGTGCGAATTTGGGACAATCGTGAGAGAAATTAGGTCAAATCTTTACTCGTCAATCCAAAACAGTGTCCTAGATCTCACTGTGAGACTCGTCCACTGATGGATGATTTGGAGCTTTGGTGATCAAAGACATCCTGCGGTAGAACCCCGACTGTGTCAAGAATTTAAGACCAAAATTCTCACAATCTGACTGCTGCTATGACCCACGTCTACAAACAAACCAATCAGGAAAAGACGTGAAATGACACAGAATACACTGGCTGGTTTAAGGGGAAAACATACTCCTTCTCCTTGATATGTCCATGCTGCATTTTCAAAACATCAGAGCTGCAGATGGATGACGGGCTGATGACGTCTCTGCTCTCATATACTGCTCCTTTTAAGCCATGGTAAAGACAGGGCTCTCTAGCAATGGCAATGTCATGGTCCTAAGAGGATAAATCCTCCTCACTTTGGTGACCCCCTGCATTTTACTGGGACTGTATCGGGACATATTCACTATTAAATGAACCTTTTACTGTTACAGTCACACTGTCAATAGTCTATTAAATTGTTGTTACAGTGATAGAGTTTAAGTCATACCTGATAGTACAGAAGCTGCATGGAGTTCACCTGTAGCTCATGTTGTTTAGCTCCCACCCACTGAGGAAGAGAGACAGAGAGATAGATTTATTTTATTCCTGTCAGTTTCACAGAAACCACGTCGTCTTTCCTTCCTCTGAGAAGTTTTATTTCAGCGTGTAGATTTACTCACCACTTGGTACAGCGAGGTCACCAGGACACCCAGCGACGCAAACACCGTCCCCAGCACATTGAAGCGCACGTCATAGTACGAGTTCAATATCACTCCTAATGTTATGGGCACCTGGAGAGACAGACAGGTAGAAGTTCACGACAACAAATTATAAATTACAGAGGAACTAGACAATATCTTTCCTGAAAACCAAAGAACACCTGAATGAACCTCTAAAACTTCTACAAAAAGCCCAGAAACCTCTTCAGAAACAATTAAAACCTCCATCAAGACCAAACACCTCTTCAAGGAACATTTAAATTCTTCAAGATTATTTTCATTATCGATTAATCTGATGATTATTTTCTCAATTAATTGATTAATTGTTTTGTCTATAAAATGTCAGAAAATTGTGAAAAATGTCCGTTATGATTTCTTAAAGCTCAAGGTGACGTCTTCAAACATCCTGTTTTATCTGATCAACAGTCCAAAACCCAAAATATTTAGTTCACATTTGAGAAGCTGCTGAATATTTGGCATTTTTGCTTAAAAAAATGACTACAACCATAACTCAGTTATCAAGTTAGTTACAGATTAATATTCTGTTGAGCCACTAGTCGATTAATCAATTAAGTGACTAATTGTTGCAGCTCTAGTGTTGATAATAAGGTCCTACAGCAGCTACATTCAGGCAATAAATCTTGTTGTCATTAACAGGAATGCTCATGTCCCTCTGCGTTTTCCATTGGCCAGCACAGAAAAAGCTTCATTGATATTTTTCTGCTTAGTGATGAATATTTTTCAAATGTGCATTCATAGAAGAGCTCTGAAACCTCCTGAAGAAGCCCTGAACCCTAAAATGTAAGTGTAATCAGATTACTTTGAAGCATGTAAACCCTATTTGAGAGCAGAGGAATCTTTCATTCCAGAGTGTGTTTGAGAAACCTTTTTTTTTTTTTTTTAATACTCGAGAGGAATCAGTGTTGCAAGACTGCAATGACACAAAATAGCCCAATAAGACCAGACTTGGCTGAACCCGACACCTGAACCTGATGACTGAAGGATGTATTTTATCTTTTTCTCATATTTTTCATCCATTATTCACCAGTAACTTGCTAAGTTAATGAAAAAACGTTGGCTAAACTCTGCCTCTTTCCTCCCTCTCACTGGGCATTGCACATATACTTGAACACAACACATGGATGCAGAGTAGCACAGTGAGAGAGAAAAAGAGAGAAATTTCTTACTAAATTGCATTTGAAAATAACCAAACCCTGCAGCTTTTATGCAAACATAATACTTTTTCAGGACCTGTCAGGTTGTGGTTTGGTGGTAGAACTCTGGTCACACCTTTAGCTAGCTACGACTTTCAGATACAGCTGTAACTAACGATTATTTTCTTGATTAATCTTTTTTGTCTGTAAAATGTCACAAAAAAGTGAAAAAGGCCCACTATAAAGTCAAAGTTGACGTCTTCATGTGTTTTGATTTGTCCAACCAAAGATAACCTGCTGTATGACAAAGAAAAAACAAACTGAATCAATCAAACTGATTGCTGTAGTGAGGAGACAACTAAAGCTTTCCTCACCAGAGTCAGTTTAATCTTGGTGGAGAAGGTCTTCTTGTAGTAGGTGGTCTGGATGAGGATGATGACAGGCGTGGTCATGGCTTTCGCCAGCTGGTACGTTCCTATCGAGTTGTTCTGCAGGGAAAGGTTGGTGAAGGCCACGAATCCACAGAAGCTCAGAGCCAACCACACAATCCTGCGAACTGGGAGGCTTTTTGGAGAGAAAATGTCCATCTTTTGGCAGATGTAGAGTCCCAGCCAGGTGACCACAAAGTGAACGAGGGTCAAGGTCATGTTGGGGAAGCCATAGTGTACGTAGATCCACTTGTTGATGAAGACGATGCAGATGGAGGACAGCAGGTTGACCAGCAGGCCGGCAATGATGCGCCTGTTGGCTGATAAACTGAACAGCCTCTCAGCCATGGTTCCTGAACGTTTCTCAGCTTAGCTTTTTGTTTAACTTAGCAGAGTTAGCTGTTCACACTGCAAAAACAGAGCAAGTGAATGTTAAAGATCCTCTTTAGACAAATAATACTCTAACAAATAAATGTAGTGAAATAAAAAGTAATGTTTGCCTCTGAAATGTAATGGAGTTAAACTATGAAGTAAAACTGTAATACTCAAGCAGTGGTGGAAGAAGTATTCAGATCCTTTACTTAAGTAAAAGTACCAATACAGCAATGTAAAAATACTCCATTACAAGTAAAAGTCCTGCATGAAAAATCCTCCTTAAGCTTGATGTAGTTAAAGTATTGCAGTAAAAGTACATAAGTATTATGAGCTTGATGTAGTTAAAGTATTGCAGTAAAAGTACATAAGTATTATGAGCTTGATGTAGTTAAAGTATTGCAGTAAAAGTACACAAGTATTATGAGCTTGATGTAGTTAAAGTATTGCAGTAAAAGTACATAAGTATTATGAGCTTGATGTAGTTAAAGTATTGCAGTAAAAGTAGTGGTTTGGTCCCTCTGACTGATATATTATTATATATGACATCATTAGATTATTAATACTGAAGCATCAGTGTGTAAGCAGCATGTTACTGTTGTAGCTGCTGGAGGTGGAGCTAGTTTCAACTACTTTATATACAGTTAGCTAGTTTAGTCCAGTGGTTCCCAACCTAGGGGTGGGGCCCCTCCAAAGGGTCAGCAGATAAATCTGAGGGGTCGTGAGATGATTAATGGGAGAGGAAAGAAGAAAAAACAGTTCTGATACACAAATCTGTTTTCACTTTTTGGACTTTTTCTCTAATCTTTGATTTTTGCTGAAATATTGGATCATTTGAACATTTATTAAAATGAAACCATGTGAGAAGTTTAGAGGGAAAAATCACTATTTGGTGGAGCTGTTAACAACTCATAGACATCTGAAATGTGACCCCGACTACACACTGCTTTTTGTAAGACGTCAAAAGCCAAAAAGGTTGGAAACCACTGGTTTCATCTTTAACAATGTGTTGTATTTTAAAAGCTTGTTATATTATCCATTGTGTCAAATCTTCATCTGAAAAGTAACTAAAGCTGTCAAATAAATGTAGTGGAGTAGAAAGTACAATATTTCCCTCTGAAATGTAGTGGAGTGGAAGTATAAAGTAGCATCACATGGAAATACTCAAGTAAAGTACAAGTACCTCAAAATTTTACTTAAGTACAGTACTTGAGTAAATGTAGGCTACTTAATTACTTCCCACCACTGTACTCAGTACAAGTGATTTAAATTTGAAGTAAATGTACTTGAGTTACTTCTCACTACTGTACAGTAATGTCACAGATATTTTACCTGCAATAAGTTCAGTCAGCCTCTTTAACTGCCAATAATACAGAACTACTGCAGGTTAAACTATACATTACAGAATACATGGAGTGTGTTGCTGTTAGTTTACACTGAATAATAGTTTCAAGAAAGTCTGAATGTCACTCAGAATCAGCACATTTTAACCAAAACAAGAATAAAGGCTTCATTCACTGCAACACTGGACCCGTCTGTCTCTGTCTGTCTGTCTGTCTGTCTGTCTGTCTGTCTCTGTCTCTCTGTCTGTGTCTGTCTCTCTGTCTGTCCCTCTGTCTGTCTGTCCCTCTGTCTGTCCCTCTGTCTGTCTGTCCCTCTGTCTGTCTGTCCCTCTGTCTGTGTCTGTCTCTCTGTCTGTCTCATCTTGCCACGCAACAAGAAAAGTTTACCTTGGGTCTCCATCTTTCCATCTGTCTCCCCGCTTCTCTCTCCTGTGTCAGTCTCTGTCTGTCGGGCTCCGAGCAAACAAACACCCGAAAGATTACCGGGCTGTACGTGTGTCTCTCCCCGGCGCTCGGAGCTCCAATCCCGGCCTCTGCAGTGAGGAATTCCCGATGCTGTCCTGGAAGATTTTCTTCACTCCGCTCTCTTTCTGGTTAAAAACTGTCCTGTGTGTTCCTGTTTCCTCTGTGTTTAACACCATTTTAAGTGTGTGTTTGGAGCAACAGCGGCTGCTAGTGGACTGGAAGACAGATGACTCCCTCTGCACACAAAACGTTAAAGGACAGGTTCACAATTTTTCAAGTGTGTCTTAAAACAACAGTCGGGTGTCCATATGAACACCGAAAGAGGTTTTCCTCTCTGTAATCATTCCTCCTGTTCATACTGGATATTAAAAGATCCCCTTCAAATGTGCTTTCAATGTAAGTGATGGGGGCCAAAATCCACAGTGTGTCCACACAGTCATTATGTACAAAAATGTATTTAAATGTATTGGCCTGACAGCCAATTTCATAAAATATAAATGCAGGAAATGTGTGTTTTCTTTCTTTCATTTCTCTCGTTTAGTTTATTACATTTGTTTGTCAGGGATCATCTAAAAAACATAATCTCACATAAGGAGGAGAGATAAACCAATAGACATTATTCCGCATTTTAAGATGCATTTCATTTGTTTTAGATGACACCAGTAATTTAAGATAGATTATCCTAAATTCACAAATGTATAATTTACAATAAATTGGAGTGACTGTGTACATTTTCTCACGCATATATTTCAAGTTGATGTAGATAATAACGTTTCCAGACCACCATCGGTCCACTCGACGGCGCTAACGCACGTTAACGCTGTTTATTAACTACCATCATTTCTCACACGAAGAAGAAAGCTGTTAAACCTCGTGAAGCGGGAACTGACAGCTCGCTGCCATGGAGTGGTAAAAATCTATTTATTAATATTTCAACTGTAATAAGCTTTTACACCTCTATATGCTTAGTTCTGTGTGTGAACTGCGCTTCTGGTCGTTAGCTTGTAATGTAGCCGGCTAGTCCGCGTCAGGTTACTTTACTGCGTTAGCTGGGGCTAACGGTGCTAACACTGCTAACGCTGCCGTCCGTTATCATTGTAGGTGCTAGCCGGCTAACATTGATTTGTATACAGGTGATATGCTGAACTAGAGCTGCTTAAAATTTCGATAACAGTCAGTAATTAGAAATAAGTACACTAGTTACTGACTAAACAAAGTTTAAATTAAATGCTAACACCACTGAACAAACTATAAACAGTAGCTTTTAAGTGTTTTAGTTGTTATAACTGCTGCACATTATTAAGCTTTTACTATTTATCAATAACTCTTTTGCAAGAAAGACCTGAGAACATGTTACATATACACAGGATCACGATATGAATGAATGAATAAATAGTGTTATTTTCATGTCTGGCCATTTACATGACCCATCCCTCATTGAATTATTCAGACACATTAACTAACAACAAACTAAACGGCTATCTAACAGAACAATAAGTTACATCAACACCATCCAAACATAAACATAAACATAACCACAAATGCTCCAGGAGATATCACACACTGGAAATACAACAAATATACAAACAGCACTACAAGCACAAAACACAATACACAGATCCAAACATAACAAACTATACATATGCAGCCATTAATGTCAAACACTATATTTGACCCAGTTCATAAACCAATAATCTGCAATACATATAAAATAGAGTATGAGGATTTTATTTATCATTATGCAGGTAAAAAACATTTTCATATTGCTTAATGTGAGGTATCGAAAAAGAATTTCTAAGTTATTGGCATTATTTCTAAAAAAATTCAAATTATACCTAGCCCTAGACAGTAGTGCATGTTTTTACTAATTATATAGAATCATGGCACATGCAGCCTTATGTTTACCTGTTTTCATGTTTTCATGTCAAAGCAGCTGCACACAAACTAAAATTCAGTCTAAATTTGACAAAGCTTCATTGGCAGAGACTTGTAGGAAGAATCAGTGGTCATCGGGTATGCATACATACTTACACATACGTGCTATTTTTGTCCTCCAGGGGTCAGAGTGAGCTGCTGTCTCCGGTGGTTCGAGATGACGAGGTGACGATCGCTGCCCGCAGGAGGAGGAAGAGCGCTGTGGCCTGTATCCTCCAACTGGGAAAGTGTGTGTTACTGTGTGAGCGGTGTGTGAGCAGACTGATCTGAAGCCCAGTTAATCTCATAACTTTGAAACACAGACATGAGATTTCAAACACTGATCATATTATTTCAATGAAAAAGAGAAACACATAAAGAAAAAACTGAGATCTTCATGGCCACAGAGCACCACATATTAAACAGAATATGGACAGTAAAATGTTAAATCAAAAACTAACAAAACCTTTGACATAAACAAAGCAAGAGAGAACTTTTGGCAGCATGTTGTAGGTCAGCTGTGAGCTTAGACTCTGAAAGAAGAGATGAGCTCAGCTCTCGGCTCGTAAACATGTCATCATGGATTCAAGTCCTGCATGAGTGATGTGAACTTCATATTCATAAGTGCTGAAAATTAGTGGATAGAGATGTATAAAATGCCATTAAACAGCTTTGAAGTATGAAATGGGATCCTAGCCATGTAAGGCAAATAGCATTTTTTTAGATACTAGAAACTAAAGCTTTCCTAGAGCTGCAACGATTAGTCATTTTTCATGTAAAATGCACAAAATTATCTGATTTCAGCTTCTTACTGTAGTTGTATTCCTAGTAACTTAAAAAATAATAATTCACAAATCGAAAAAAGTGTTTCTGGGTGGTGGAAACCTGCCGCCCAAATAAATGCTTTATATGGGAAACACTGCTTCATTACCAGTATTTATTAATAATGTCAGAAATGTCAGTGTTGTTGTTTTCTTGACTTGTTGCACTCAGTCCCGTCACTTGGCAGCGGCAGCCCCATCGTCTCCACGGTAACACCGGCTCGCTCCCTGCTGAGGAACACTCCTGCTTCACTGTTCAGACAAGCTGGTAGGACACACACAATTACTGATATTAAGCCTGATTTTAAGCTGATTACTGATCATCCTCTAAGATCAAACTCTCACCTCATGTCTCTCTCTCACTCTCTCTCTCTCTCAGTAACTCCCAGGGTTCCAGATGTTTCCTCCATTTTGGCTCCAGGAGGTCGAACGCCTCGATACACGCACACACCCAGAAATGCCGCCAGCAGTCTGGTGAGACACAAACACGTTAATGTTTTCTTATCTTAAACTTCTCTTACTTGTTTTCTGTGAGACTTGCTCTTATGAGGGCTCCAAACAGGATTTAACAAACTGTCCGGACAAACTTGTCGTGATTGCTTGTTTCAAACCTGATGGACGCCACCGTGAGAATAATTCTTTTTGTTTTAGTTAATTTGTAAAATATTTCATCTCTAAATTCATCAAGTGTTTTTCTGTCTGAAAAAATCCATGACTAACTTAAATATAATATTTACTTTTAAATAATGGCGTGTCTAGAATTTGGATGACAGCGATTGGACGATCGCGTCTGGCATGTACACCTCCCCTGTTACGGGAATGGAGAACACCAGCTTGTTCACAGACGACATCGCCAACCTTAGCTCAGCACTACTAAAGGAGGACGACCCAGGAGAGGCCGGTGAGTGAAACAAACGCACCCAAGCCCACTCTGTTACTTGACACTGTTGGTTTACACAGCTCCTGTTGACGCTGTAGTTTTTGATCTTTTCAGCGGCCGCCAGTCTTTTCCCAGAGTTCCTTGGGTCCTTTCTGAAACATTCCTCCTCTGCGGTGTTTGAGCTGCTGGAGGATTATCAGACACTCTGCCAGGACAAGGTAGGCGCTGTGTTTTATGTCTGATCTTTGTGAGGACCAGTCTGAATTTTAGGAAGCTTTCACACCTGAAGCCGGTATAACAACAGTTCGCTGTTTTAAGGGAGTTATTGCTGCCTTCAAATGGAACTCGTGAGCTTGTGGTTACGACATGGGAAGTCTAGATGACTAAAATTACAACATATTAACTTACCATCCACCGAAAAATGAACTTCTATGGCCTCCATCATTTCTGAAAACGTCAACAACTCGTCACAACTCGTGAATTCGTAGCTTTTAGAAAATTTCCACTTCCGAAGTTGTGAATACTACAAGAGGGGGACTCTTCTCGTGAACACGGTAAACACGACCCCATTTGAAGGCAGCATATGTCCCGAACTATTTCTCTCTGGGAGTTTTGTATTTGTACGTATTAAACAAACGAGATATAATGTGATAATCAGTGAGCTTTAGAGGTGCTGATAGGTGGATTTTGACTTTGGACAGGCTAGTTGTTTCCCTGTTTCCAGTCTTTGTGCTAACCCAAGCTAATCAGCTGCTGGCTGTAGCTTTATCTAACTCTCAGCAAGAAAGTGAATAAATGTTGAATAATTCATTTTTAAATGGGGTTCCTCACCTTCTCTCCATCACATATTAAAGGTGAACATGCTGCAGCATGTGGTCCTCAGAGCGGGTCAGAACAGTAAAACAGCTGGAGTCTGCTGGCTGCTGCAGCAGGAGAACTGCTCCTGGAGACTCATCACCTCACTCTACAGGTACCTGTCTTCCTGAAGGACTACCTGTCTGTCTGACTGACTGGCTGTCTACTTATCTGATTGATCACCTGTCTGTCTCTGCAGGGATCGGATCCAGTTGGCGCTGGAAGAGGACATCATGACAGACATAGTTGTGAGTGACAGTTTATGAGATTATAGGCTGCTGACATCTAATATTCACACTAGGGCTGCACAACATCGCTGTGTGTGCATGTGCAATAGTCACATTTTAGGACGCACAATGTCAAGTAAGGCAAATTAACTCAAACACATCATGCTACAACTTTTTTGCTGCTTGATACAAAAACTGGCATCGTTCTCATTTTCCATAATTTAGTCCGATTTATTTTGATCAGTTCCTAATGTGCTCTGGTGAATAAACCACGATAAACCAGAGCACATAGCAAACTGATGGCTATGCATGCAGAGTCTGCGTATCACCTGCCTGTAAACATGAACGCGACACGGCTACTGTCACAGATAATGTCGCCTGGATGCTAGAGGCAGGCGTTCAGTTACGTGAGGCGGGTTTTGAGTGCGTGTATTCCTGTTATCAGAATGTATGTAATGTACAGATGTAATTGTTTTCTTTTGATTGGTGACCATATGATGTATCCTTTAAAAAGATGTGAGCAGATTTTTCAGCCTACTGATTATAAATAAATGTCCCCACGAGCACCTGTTTCCTCTAATGAACCACCACTGACGTATTTCTGTTGGTTTCAATTCCATTTCCAATTGTCAAAAGCATGAATCGAACTCTTCTGGATGCTGCATTTTAAATTTTGTTTGTTTTTTTATGTCTCTGTCTGTATATGTGTGTGTAGGTTCCCAGTGAGAGTGAGAAGGTCGTAGTGGAGCAGCTTTTTCAGCGGGATGCTGTCATACGACAGAGTCAGGTAATAACACACACACACACACACACACACACACACACACACACACACACACACACACACACACACACACACACACTGGCTGTACCTCTTTCCTCCAGCTGTCTATAGTTGGTTCACCGTCCGGTGCAATTAGAAAGATGACTCAGTGTCATCATTAGAGGTGCAACGATTAGTCGTCAGACAGAAAATTAACTACCATTTTGATAATTGAATAATTATGTTTCTAAGCAAAAATGCAAAAATATTTGCTGGTTGCAGCTTCTCAAATGAGAGGATTTGAAAATTTGATGTGATACATGATAGTAAACTGAATATCTCTGGGTTCTGGACTGTTGATCAAAAACAAAACACAACAAAGACATCTGACGACTACCTTGGGCTCTAAGAAATTATAACGGGATTTTTTTTTTACTGTGTTCTGACATTTTATCGTCAAAACGATTGATTGATAATGAAAATAATCGTTATTTGCCGCCCTAGTCATCATACAAATGTTCACAAATGGCTGTTGAAAAATCTACTTCCTACTAACAATTGATTAGTAGCAGTCAAGGATGGATGCATGAAAAATAAATATTACAAATATAAAGAGTAGCAGTAAGAACAAAGGATTGAATGAATAAAATAAATCTGATCTGGGACACAACACGACAGTATTGGAGTTTGTTCCTGTTGTCATTGCTAGTTGTTCACTTGCTGGTCACTGTGTTGCAGCTGGTCGTTGATTGGCTGGAGAGCATTGCCAAGGATCAGATTGGAGTTTTTTCTGACAATATAGAATACTACGCCAAAAACGTCTGCTGGTGAGTTCTCCTGTCTGTTTTTGCTGGACGGCACCAGCGGGGCCCTACACACCCGAAATGTTTTTTTGGTAATTATATGGTGGAAACACTAGCATGTGTGTTTATTCAGTGAGTACATGTGACAATGTTTTGGTGATTTTCAATATATTTAGTAAGGAAATTTCACTTAAAGAACATGATTTGTTATTAATATTCAGCAATCCTAATTTCTCCAGCAATGAACAATTTCATTAATTTGCTCATTATTTTAGCCAAATTTTACATTCATAAAATGAAATTGTTGAACAAGTTACCATCTTATATTACATTTCAACAAACAGATCTAAGCATATAACTTCAAACTGTGTGTCTGTGTCTGTGTCTGTGTGTGTGTGTGTGTGTGTGTGTGTGTGTGTGTCTGTGTGTCTGTGTGTGTGTGTGTGTGTGTGTGTCTGTATGTCTGTGTGTGTGTGTGTCAGGGAGAACACCCTCCATGCGCTGAAGCTGAGGAGGAAGAGCGGCACGGCCTTCACTGTTCCCCTGGTCACTGAGCTGGTGAGGCCTGTTACTAGGGCAACAAGCACATCCTCATCTCATCCCTAAGTGTTTCTAAATACATAGGTGTTGTGTGTGCGTGTGTGTGTGTTCGTTCAGGACCCAGACGCTCCTCTCCGGCAGCAGCGCCCCCTGGCTGACCTTGACAGAGAGGATGACGCCCGATTGCTGAAGAATCTGTTCACACTGATCAGAGCGGGGATGACTGAGGAGGTAAAGTCATAGGTTTGGGTTCATATTTAAAGGGCCATTATACCCAAATTAAGAGTAGTTTAAACTGTATTTGCTGAGGTTCAGACATATCAGGGTATCTGAACTGACAAGCATACTTAATTTTTATTCTTTGTTCAGTTTAAGTTCAATATTTATCTGCATGAAATAAATGACTGTATTATAAATTAGTATAAATGAGTGCCGTGGTTTAAAAATGATGCATCACCTGCTGAGCTGATACGATGCAGTATACAGACTACATGGTGAAATTTAGTGTCTGTGAGTGTTTGCTTTGTCCAGTGATGATGAGAATCTGCCATGATGGACGGCAGCCTGTATGGTTCATTGTGCAGTGATAACGGTGCACAACAGGTTTCGTAATGACAGCTGTTGATGTTGGCAGTCAGGGTGTCACATTTGTCGCTTCTACACTGTGTGTTTGGATTATGGAGGCTGTCTCTTCCCCCGCCTGGATTCACAGCTCTGTGTGTGTGTGTGTGTGTGTGTGTGTGTGTAGGCTCAGAGGCTGTGTAAGCGCTGCGGTCAGGCCTGGAGAGCAGCAACTCTGGAAGGCTGGAAACTCTACCATGATCCAAACATGACCTCAGGTAACCCCTGACCTGAGTCTCACATCTCCTGAGGATGATTTCAAAAAAAGAAAACATCTACTTACCAGACAACAGCCAAGAGTTTTGTTGTTTAGCCAACCCTCAGATTTAAATAAAGCTTAAAAAAGATTTTATATTTGTCCCTGACACCATCCCTCTCTACATGACTCTTGATCTCTTTCTCTTTTCTCTGCAGGCAGTAGAGAGTTGCAGCCTGTTGAAGGAAACCCTCACAGAGGAATCTGGAAGGCCTGCTGCTGGAGGATGGCTGAGGAGGTACAACACATACAGGAAAACTGTGAATCTTCTTCACTTACATTCAGTTTAACAGATTAAACTATAGAGGCTCCATTCAGTGGTCATGTAGTCCTCTTCCAAATAAAATATCCACTTTCTGGGTGGCGGTAAAGCAGGATATCACTGTTCCACTGTCATAAAAATGGTTGTCAAATACTAAGACACTCGTTTGTATATTTACTTATTTATAATACTTATTTAGACATTTTTGACAAAACATTCCTGCACAAAAGGAGTACATTTTGTGAAAGGACTTCAAGTGAAAAAGGAATAAAACGTACAATCTTAACTTGCTGTGTGTTTCAGGAGCAGTTAAACAGATACGAGAGAGCGATCTACGCCAGCCTGAGTGGAAACCTCAAACCGGTAATTTAATGAGTTTGTATTTATGTATGTTTCTGTTTGTGTATACTGTGTGTCAGCTGGGTCATACTGGAGAATCTGAATCTTTCTTAATGAGTGTCTGAGGTGCTCCAACTACAAGTGCATCCTGTTTTTGGCTACAGTCAAACATGAATCAGAATTATTGCAGCATGTGAGAGAGACAACGAAATGTGCTCAGTTTGACTCCACTTACACTAATATTGTGTGTGTGTATGTGTGTGTCAGCTCCTGGCAGTGTGTGAATCATGGGAGGACTGCGTGTGGGCGTACTTCAGAGTGATGGTCGACTCGCTGGTTGAAAAGGATCTGATGTCATCGGGGATGGCCCACCAGGAAGTAGAGACTCTGCCACGAGAATACCTGGAGGCCAAGTATGACACAGAGAGAAATATACAGCAGCAATTTGAACTTTAAACTTGATTTACAACATATAAAGTAATTTTGTTACTAGATGAAAGTTCAGCAACCACTTGGAAGATAACTACTTTCAATTACTGTATTGGCCCGAATATACGACGAAGATGATTATAAAATGACGCTTTTCCAAAAACACTTTCACACTCGTACTGTTGGGAAAGTTTCCTGCAGATACTATTTATCCTCATCCTTGAAGCCTTTCTCATGTAAAAAAGTGAAATACTTCCATTAAAGTAGAGCGTAAATCCCACATTTATGTATCTTGTCTGTCAGTCTCACACTCACTCTCTCCTGTCAGGCTCTTGGGGGGGAAAAAACATTTTCTTTGGCAGCTAGCAGGAGCTCAGACAGCAGACTGTCTGAGCTCCTCATCATCTGTGACAGCAGTGATTCTTGACTGCTTGACAGACGACTTAGATGCCGGCCCGTTTCTGCAGTAAAGACGTTGGGAGACGCTTTAAACTCATTTTCATTCGTCATGAATTTATTTCCTTTGTGGCAGAAAAACACATTAGACAACTTTCCCTGAGAAACTCCTGCAGGTTAAACTGAGCTAACCAAACCCTTTTAGTGCTGACTTAAGCTCAATTTATGGTCAAAACTGGTTGTTGTCCGACCATGTCGGAAATCAAACGTGTTTGTAGTCGTTCCGAATGACTTCAGACAGACAGTCACAGTGTTGCACTCGGCTGGTCACATGAAAAGTGACAGAAATAGTTGTCATGAATGAAAAAGTAGAGCTAGACAACTACACAACTATTACATCCTTTTACCCTGATGCATCCGGGCTGCTCAGCCAGATAACAGTTTACTGACTGGTTTTATAGATGAACCTGCATTATAAATAAAGAATAAAAACACACCTAATATCTCTCTGATCATTCTACTGTCTCTCTCTCTCTCCTCAGTTGGACCATGGAAAAGGTGTTTGAGGAACTTCAAGCCTCAGAGTCAAAGGTGAAACTAACACTAACTGAAAAGTCTGTGACTCGTGAATGTCGACTGAACCCACCGTAAAACCCTCTTCTTTCTGTGTGTGTGCGTGTGTGTGTGTGTGTATGTGTGCGTGTGCAGAGGGTGTTGGAGGAGACAAGAGAACATTACCACGTTATCCAGAAGTTTGTCATCCTGGGAGACCTGGACGGTAAGCCCCCCTCACCTCTGACCCCGGAAATTGTTGTTTTAACTCCTACTTAAATATAAACTCATGACCCTCAAAAGGCAGCTCCTAACTCTAAACCTCAACCTCTCTCTGTGTCTCTCAGGTCTGCTGGAGGAGTTTTCTGATTGGCTGACAGCCTCTAAGCCCCTCCCCTCTCACCTGCTGCGTTTCATGACTCACCTGCTGCTGTTTTTCCGCTCTCTGGGTTTGGCCCTGAAGGTAAATTAGTTCATTTGATTTGGCCAATACTTTGGTTTACAGAAAATTGTAAGGAGTTATTATTGTAGGGAGCTTTCCTCATTATTCAGTCAGATTTAGGAACAGTTCTTGTTGACGTCTGCTGACCTGTTTGTCTCTCCACCTGTCTCTCTCCCTCTAAGGAGGAGGTGTGTGTGGATGTGCTGAAGGCATACGTCTCCTTTCTGATTCGGGATCAGCAGACCGACCTCGTGGCAAGCTACGTTAGCCAGCTACCAGCTGAGCTGTCCATCGCTCAGTACGCCACTTTCTTGGAGACCGTCAACCAGCCGGAGCTCCGCCCACGCTGCCTGCAGCTCGCCACTGATGCCGGTGAGACGGGAAATAATGACACATACACACGAAGGCAAGTAAAAACAACAAACTGAGAATACTGAATGTTTGTGTTTGTTTGTGCAGGTCTGGATGTTGCTGCGATAACTAAGCTGGTGGTGGAGACTGTGAGAGAGAGAGACGACACTGAGTTTACACATCACAGCCAGACGCTGGAGACGGGAACTACAAAGGTACACAGTAAAAACCAAACTGCGTTGACTTTGTCCACAAAAACTATGACGAAAAATATTTATCAATGAACTTTTTCCCTCTATGAAAATGAGACTAAAAGTAAATAAAAAGAGTGAACTTTGAAAACAAAAACTTTGAAACATTTTATATCAACACTGCTGATGAATGCTGCCTTTTTGTTGCTTAGAAGACATTAAGAAAGAAATTACAAATGCATAAATGAGACATCAAATTTAATTGATTAAAAACTAGATTAAAATGATGAAAATGTGTGTAAGTCAAGTGTCAAAACTAGCACAGGTAGACAACAGTTAGTCAGTTAGTTGTATTTAGAGTTACTGTGATGCTGTGCTCTGATAGGAGGACCAAAGGAAGATTGATGTTATCGACTGGCTGCTGTTTGACCCCGCCCATCGAGCTGAGGCCCTAAAGCAGTCCAACGCCATCATGAGGAAGTTTCTGGGTACTTCTTTTGTTTGTTTTTTGTTTGTTTTTATTTATTCATCACGACTTTCTTCTCTCGACGAGGCGCTACAACTGGCAGGCGGTTTGTCAAAAGTCTCCCGCTCTCAGTGACAGTGAGGACCATGATGCATTGCTTCTGTCTTTCTCTCAGCTCTGCAGAAACACGACGCAGCCAAGGCGGTGTTCTCTAAAGTTCCAGAGGATTCAATGAAGGAGATTTACTGCCAGTGGGCCGGGGTCGGTCAGACCACGCCCCCACCTGCTGAGGACGAGAACGCCATCAGAGAACACCTGTGTATCAGAGCCTACCTGGTCTGTATTAATGTTATAAATGTTAATGATAACTATGTAATGATATACATGTTAAACTGAAAAATAATCATTATTCTATTGCTTTAGCAGTACTAGTATTAATATAATTGTTATAATTGTACTACTAGCACTGTAGCTGCAGCATTACTTCAGTCTGTTCTGTAGGGATCAATAAGGTTTGTTGATCTGAATGTGTTTTTTTTTTTTTTTTTTTAATTGTCTGTCACAGGAAGCCCATGAGGCCTTCACTGACTGGTTCAGCCACAGTAGCTCTGCCCCCCAGAAGCCAGCACCTGCCCCCGAGGCCAAATTCACAGAGAGAGTAGCCAATGAGATGAGAGAAAAGGAATACCAGGTACACACACAAACACACACACGGCTCCTACTTTTTCTTATCCACAGATAGTTTTTCAATTCATTTATCATTTCTATCTAGAATTATGATGAATACTATATTATTCAAGGTCTCTTCTTCCACTTGGTACCAGTGCTGGAATAAGTACTCTGTTCATGTAAATGTAGTTGCTTTTGTTTGGTTTGCTTGCGAGTCATATGTCATTTTGTGTGTGTGTGTGTGTGTGTGTGTGTGTGTGTGTGTCAGACCTCCCTGTCCTCCTGGTCGTGCCGTCTGGACGTTCTGACTGAAGACGTGAAAGAGAGAATCTATAACGTGCTGCTGTTCGTAGATGGAGGATGGATGGTCGACAACAGACAGGTGAGTGTTTTATGACAGGACACATGAAACATACATATTACAGTTATTCAGCTAAATCAAAATGAAATAGATTTTTTGTCTAAATGACTTTGGTTTATAAATTGATTGACTGGTTGTGTTTTCAGGATTCAGAGCAGGATTCAGAGCGCAGCCACCAGATGGCAGCGTTGCGCTCTCTGTGTCTGCCTCGCCTCAGCTTCTTGCTGCTCAGCGTGCTGCAGAACTCCTCCAGACACCAAGAGGCGCTGCGACTCGCTGACATCATCTCATCTGACCAGCACCGTCTCTACCAGGTAACTTTTAAGACAGTGAATACAGAACATTACTGGCTGTTTGTCATTTAATTTTTTTAGTTTTATTTTATTGTTCTGCTGGTAGATGAGGTAGACAGAAGATATCATATAATCAAGCGACTTTAGTACCACATTAAAAGGTACAAAATCAATGCCAGCTTTATTTGTGTTGTTTGCACCTGAGAAGCGTGCTAAACATGCTATCAAATGCAAATAACATGCTAAAATATGCTAAAACTACCCTGTTATCTGTTATTCATCAAACATATCATTATTCATCAATGATATGTTTTATAGTCACTGTCCACCTCTGTTTCTCTACTGCAGTTCCACTCCTAACTAGAGCTGAAAAGATGAGTCATTAATTGATCAGCAAATGGACATAAAAATCATTAGCAACAATTTTGCTAACTGATTAACCGTGTCAATCATTTTTCAAGCAAAAATTGTGGAAGAATGCCAAAAATTATGTTGTTCCAGCATCTCAAATTTAAAGGTTTTGTTTCTTTTCTCTGTTTTATATCATATAAATGGAATATCTGTTAGTCCAACAAAACAAGACATTTTAAGACGTCACCCGGAGCTCTGGGAAGCTGCGATGTTCATTTTTCCCACAATTTATTTATTTTTTTATTGTTTTCCACTAAAATAATTGATCAAAAATAATCGTATATAATAACCAGCTTCAGAGACCTCTGGATTTCTCTAACATTTAAGAGCATTCTCATTTTTTAAGAAATTTGATAAATAGCAGATTTTTACTTTTATCTTTCACTGAAGTCCAAACTGTCACTTTTAGCAGTTTGATAAATGCAGGCACTATTCTTTGAGGTCATGTTTTTTATGTTCTGTTTGTTTCTTTTTGCCTCCCCCGCTCCACATTCAGGTTTTCTCTAAAGAGGAGCTCAGAAGGTTCCTTCAGAAGTTAAGGGAATCGTCGCTCGCTCTGTTGGACCGAGGACTCGACCCGCTGGGCTACGAGTTACAGTCATGAACTCACAATGAAAAAACACACATACAGATCAGTGTTTGAATCATTGTTGGTTGTTTTTTTCAGATTGTATTAATTGTTTTTGCTAAATAAAAGCTTATGTTTCCTGTAGTGGTTTCGTGTAAACTTTATTTGAAGTCATTCAACTGCATCATCAAATTTGTTTTCTATGTCTTTAAAATATGAAGCAGATACATCTTGTTAGAGTTTAGTGGCCTCGCATCTTATTAAATTGTAAAGATTATACAATTGTTTGATAGTTGTGACAAGGATCACACCATATACTATAAAATAAATGATCAGAGCACAGTAAAAGCCTCCAGAGATTTAAAGGTTTGAGAATAAACTCAGTTTTTACTGGTAAATTACGATTGTTTGAGACAGTATACAGTTTACAGTTTTGGATTGGCTGCCTGCAGGAAAAGTCCTCCAAAACACGTCTTATTAACTCACATCATGTAACTGGTTTAATTTCATCTCAATATCATACAATTTCTAAAACACTACATTGGTGAAACTAAATTCAGGTCATCAAAATCACTCATTTGATATGTAAAACAGACAGATTGCTCTCTTTTGTTTACTACACTGGAGTAAAATCTCATTACTTTTTCCTCTCAAATTATGTCTTTTTCTTACAATTTTACATCTTTTTCTCAAAAATTGTAAACTTTAATTGTTCATAATCTCAGAACCAATCTTCACAGGGCCACAGACTGTCCATTTAGTCAAATTTTCTGACCATTTTGACAATAAAATGCGCACATGTTCCCCCGTTTTATTTGCTATATTCATTTAATTAACTTTTCATTATGACTGCCTGCATTAAAATAAAAGTATTAATGTTGGCAATTCTGACACCTCACACACAAATAGCCCGTTCTGAGTGGTGTTGTTTAATTACATTATTTAATTTAATAATTATTTTAATATTATTATTATTATTTTATAGTATATAGTTTTACATATTTTGCCGTTTAAAGTTATTTAACCAGAGTGGAAGAAAGAAAAGCTTGTTTGCGGCCAGCAGGGCTGCGCCACATGGACAAGTCAATGAACAACTGAACAGTAAACAGATCGACTGTTAGTAGTTCAATTCTCTGGTAAACTGGTGGATAAACGTCGTTGTTGGATATTATTTAATCAACAGGAAATTAAAAGGTACGTAAACAGTTCTTAAACTTAATTATGCCTAGAGTTTAGCGCTGGAGTTAACCTTAGCAGTAGCACAGGTTAGCAGGTGGATGGCAGCGTGCTAGCAGGCCGCGGAGCCTCGGGGTTTCCTGGCTGAGCAGACCGGCATCGAGGAGTAGTCACGCGGCCGCTGTTTGCCTGCTGGCAACTCGGTTAAATTAGCTAGATTCTGGTAAAACGAAAATGTCTATTACGTTTCATAAAGTTTGTAAAAAAATAAAATCATTTTGTGACAGGTTTTACTCCGATAAAATCCCGATGTTGGTATATAAGATTGTCTTTTACGTTAAATTGTTTGGTTAGCTTCTTTTCAAGTTTTTTTTTGTAACGTTAACTAACTAACGGTAGATTTAACTGTTCTGACACGGCTGCTTCTGCATTTAATTTGGGGTCATTCTGAAATGAAACGTTTTTGCGATAAACCAGCGTTAAGTTAGAAGTGAGTACTATGTTTTTAGCCAGCTGGCTAATATATATGCAAGAGTAGCGTTAGTAGATATTTACATGTGTTACATGTTACATGCTTAATTACTCGTGGCCATTATATTATTATACATGTTAAAACACCAGATTTTAACGAAAACTTCTAACTGGAGTTACTAAAGTGAGAAAGAACACTGCCACATTAAATCAGCAGGCAGAGTTTAGCATAAGCATCATTAGCATCCACAAACTATACAGAGTGCAAACCAAGTTTTTAACGTCGGTAAATTTAAAGTTTCACTGGTTATAAATCCGTCGGTTTGTCAGCTGTTGAACTGAAGTTTCGGCTCATTACTCTTCCATTGATGTATGTGTAAGTGTTGTTATATTATCCTGATGATGAAAGGTGATTCTGTCTCTGCCAGATACGTTACACAAGTAGAGAGAGAGTAAAAGAGAGAGAACGGGACAAGTCCAGGCATATTTTCACTGCATATGTGAGTTCTACTATGTACCAGCTGACTCATGCAGCAGTGTGGCAGCTGTTTGTGAACAAGTCATCTTTTCTGTACAGTCACACAGACGTTTGTCCAGACATATTCACAGCTGAGGGCCATACGGGGCCAATGATGCCAAAATTTCTGCCATATAGAGAAGTAAATGAGGGGATCAATATCAATTCTTTTTTTAATTTAAGCTCCTAGACGTGTGTAGTCCAGCCCAGCGTGGAGTGACTTTGAATTAATTTTAAACAACATATTAAGGTGTATTTATTTGAAACACTAGATTCAACAGTTTACATGAGGAGAAGAGGTGGCTGCTGTGTTTTTGCTTGTAATTTGATTTAGAAAACTAAATTAATCTGTTGATTATTTTAATTGTTTGGTGTATAAAATGTCCCAAAGCCCAAAGTGACGTCCTCAAATGTCTTGTTTTGTCCACAGTCCAAAGATACTCAGTTTACTGTCATTGAAGACTAAAGAAACCAGAAAATGTTCACGTCTGAGTAGCTGGAATCAGCATTTTAAAAAAAAATGATTAATCGATTATCAAAAGAGTGATTCATTTAATAGTTGGCAATTAATCGACTAATCATTGCATCTTTGCTAAATATCAGTCAAATGTCAGCAACGTTAAAACAAGTTATTTAGCCGTATCACACAATATCATCTTATTATTATTCATATTCATCTATTTTTACAGGTGACTCTAATGTCTGTGTTATAGTAATGGTCTTAATCCTGCTGTCATGTGACTCCATGTGGGGTCACAGCCTGCAGTGTTTTGGTCAGGATATTCTGCTCTGTCTGTCTCTGAGTGCAGATTAGTTACTCTGTCAGCTGTTGCTTGTAGTTAAAGGGGTGTTTTTATTGCATCTCTTACTGAAAAGGAGGAAAATCGATAAAGTAATATTGATCCAGTAGATACAGAAACTCAAAACTAATTTTATTTTCTGGTAATTTGATTATAGCCTTGATGAGATCATTTCATCTCCTGACTCCTTTGTTTCTCCTAAGTATTTCTCTTTTTCCTTTTTTCTAAGTATTTGTAATTATTTTGACATATTAGTAGAGCTGCAAAGATTAGTTGATTAATCGATTAGTTGATTGTCAGAAAATTAATAGGCAGCAAGGTTTCAGTCATCTTCAAGCAAAAATGCTTCTCAAATGTGAAGATTTGCTGGTTTTCTTTTTTATGTGACAATAAAATCAATATCTTCACATTTTATCAATCAATGAAACTTTATTTGTGTAGGACATTTCGTACAGGTTAGTGCAATTCAAAGTGCTTTACATGTAATCAATAATAAGACAGATAAAATGCAAACTGATCAGTTTGAGACTAAGGCACATGAGAAAATAAAAGATGAAAATGTAATAAAAAAACAATAAAATGGATTTAAAGTGAAATAAAATAAGAACTAGATAATACAGATAAAAGACAATGACATAAAATAGATTAGATGGAATAAAACATTTAAAACATGAATACAATAAAATAAATGATTAAACAAAATAAATAATGGTCATAAAATATTCAAATCAAAAGCCAGGCTAAAGACGAGCGTTTAAAGTTTACATTTCAAGATTTCAACTTTTTTCACTATTCTTAAATGATTAATCGAGAAATTAATGATTTTAGTTTTAATTTAAATTTCATTTATTTATTGCAAATTTTCTTGTACAACATAAAAATCCTCCACACCAGACTCTACAACTCAAACATAAAACATACAACAATTAACTTACACAAATAATCACAGATCAGCTTTATTATTATATAAGTTTTCTGTAGTTTACCTGAATTGATCCAGTCTGTTTTTCAGAGTTTAAAGGAGTTACATCCTCTGGAAGCTCGTTCCATTCATTTACAGCATGAATAAATCTGCAGGTGTCTCATATCAACTCACTCAGGACCTCCCAGCTCATGTCACAGATTTTCTTGAAAAAAATCATGTGAAAACGTCTATTAAATTCATGGGAACTTGCAAAATCTCATAGCTGTGCTCCAAATACTTTTTTAGTTATGAATTTTTGAAGTTTGGCCCTCGGAGCTAAATTTCATCATTTTTGTGATTATGTGTATTTTAAGCCTCACCAATTGATTACTTTTCACTGGACTGGGTTGAAACTTGTACTGAACAAGAAACCGTAAGGATAATTTGCAACATGTATTTAAATGGTTGTTGCTGAATGTTTTACAGTAATCAAATTAATTAATTTTTTTATATCTCCACTAGTTTTCCCTTTCTTGCAACCAAATTGTGATTTGGTTTCCTTTAAACTTGGGAAAGTGTTAATATTCATTGCAGATATACTAACAATTTAAAGATGTTATATTACTCCTTCATTGAATCATTTTTTGAAAATAGTTAATGTTTCGTATTTTTTATTACGTTTTATTTCACAGGTAGATATTTATACTATGACTCCAAGGTTTTCTATCTGTGTGACATTAGTAACATTAGAAAACAGTAAAGCAGGTCTGGGCTAATTCCACCTGAAACTGGTTTGGGTAGATTATTGCAAAGTGGATTACAACATACCCAGAAGTATATAAAAGAGCACAATCATAATTCATCATTAAGCAGTTTGATCATATGTAACTGCTTCATGATGAAATGAATTAGAATTGCATTTCTGAGTATCTTGCCATCCATATTGCAATAATCCACCCAAACCTGTTTCAGATGGGATTAGCCCAGACTTGCCTTATTCTTTTCTAATGATACTAGTTGATGATGTCAAAATTAGTTCAGAAAAGATTGAAATTGCAAAATAATATGTGTGTATTGAGCAAAGACACTTAGATTAGTATTTTGGAACAAGATGAGATTATCTAGTATGAAACAAACCAAACCATTACAAGCTGTAACTTATGGAAACATACTCAGACCAGACTCACATCCAAGAGTGAGCCCTGTTTAGCTGTGGTCGGTGTGGTTATCTAATTTTGACAACAATTAGTCATCTTGGACTAGTCCCTACATGTCTCCACACAGAACTGTATGATTAAATCAGCTGGTACAGTCAGTTAAAACATACACACTGCTGCTGACTCAGGCCTGTAGGCCCTGATAGGCCCAGTTTGGCTAGGCCACACCATTTAGGCTGGTCTAGTCCTGACATGTCCATGCAGGTCTATAAGAGGCTGCAGCTATGCTCCACTCTGACTGCACTTTATCTATTTTCACTTGCACAGGATGGCTTGCTGATACTTTTTACTCTGTATATACTGGTAAGACATTCATCTATTACTGATTAATAACTAAATAAGCTGTGTACATGATAAATAACTTAATATATAAATGTTTACTTGATAACTACTGATGTGGTAAGAGTGAGTTTTTTTTGTCTAAGTGTAATCATATCCTGACAATATGGTGTTATTGTTTTACAGAATTATGTTTAAATGAACAATTTAATGTAGTTAAAAACTAACAAAAGGAGTGATTTACTAGTTTGACACATGAAGAGTGTTTTTAATGATGTTAATACATGACAATAGAAAACACTTAACTTCTTTTAATACTAATTTGACCATTTATATGTGATTTTTGCACTCACCTCCTGAATGTCATATCACAGGCTATATTTTGTTAAACTTCTTATCTGATAAATAATTCATTAATAAGTTAGTGGACCAACATTTAAAGGCCCCATGAAACAAAAGACAGAGCATCTTTAGCTTCTGTACTGTGACGTATTTCTCAGTCAAACAGAATATTTGAGGTGTACAGATACGAGAGGGGTTTAAATCAAATCCCCCGCATTTGATTAGACATCTAGAAAAAGTAGGCGGGGCAAGTGTGATATGGAGCTGCAGAGAGAAACGGAGCTACAGAGGACTGTTGGCTCCACACACACCTCCCTCACCTGCTGTTAGATCAGGAGGACGAGGGAGAGATGAATGAATCAGACCTCAGACACATTGTTCTGGAAATGAAAACAAAGTTTTTGCCCACTGATATCCAAACACACATCTCTTCCTGTCTCTCTCCATATTGCTCTGTTGGCTACTACGACCCACAAATGGTGAAGTGTGGTTTTTGTAAAACGCCCCTGAGTGCAGGATGAGACATCAAACATTTGAAACCATTTTACAGGAAGAGAAAAGACAGGGATTTTTATGTCAAAATACCCGGATACTGATTTTTTTGACATATGTAACAAGAGATAAATGAACAACACACACAGGATTAAAATAGGGAAAATGTATTTTTCATTTCATGGGGCCTTTATAATACTCATAAGAGATTTTTAATTGATTACATGTCTATATACTAAGTTCTGAAGGCAGTGTTGATGTGTGTAATCAACAGGTTATATATCAGGTTCAGTGGAAAATGCACAGAATAGGGCTGCAACTAATGATTATTTTCTTGACTGATGAATCATTTTGTCTATAAAAAGCCTGAAAGTAGTGAAAAATGAAAAATGCCTGTTACAGTTTCTTAGAACCCAAGGTGACGTCTTTAAATGTGTTGTTTTGTCTTAATGTCAACTAATCAATTAATTGACTAATTGTTGCAGATCTACAAAGATGAAGAACTTTCATGTATGACAGAAAAATTTCAAATGCTCACATCTGAGAAGCTGCAACTAGAAAATGAGCAAAACAATGATTAGAATATCAAAATAGTTAATTTTCTGCAATGACTAATCATTGCAGCTCTAACATGGAGTTAAAGTTCCTGTCAGAGGTGCAAGAGAATAAACTGACAGGTGATGTTCAGGTGTAAGTTTGTGATGTGCTGGACTGAATTGTCTCTGGTCAGTGGTTGTATAGTTTTAAGATTTCCACTCCAGTCTCTCCTCATCATGTTACTTCAGGCTCTGTCTGAACACAATTTCAACAAGGAAAAAAGATTTCTGGTGTGTTGAAATTTCTTCAACCAATCACAATCACTCAGGATGGGCTACATGATGCAGAGGAATGCCCTCTACTGGGAGGAATGCCCTCTAC
This sequence comes from Scomberomorus guttatus, assembly GCA_038419695.1. Taxonomy (NCBI): domain Eukaryota; kingdom Metazoa; phylum Chordata; class Actinopteri; order Scombriformes; family Scombridae; genus Scomberomorus; species Scomberomorus guttatus. Next base: position 3,145,892 of record CM076466.1, on the reverse strand, counting down.
TGGGAGGAATGCCCTCTACTGGGAGGAATGCCCTCTACTGGGAGGAATGCCCTCTACTGGGAGGAATGCCCTCTACTGGGAGGAATGCCCTCTACTGGGAGGGCAGTGGAGGGCATTCCTCAGCTGTCCACATCCTCTGAGTCAGTCTGACACAGGACACAGATGTACTGTTCTGTAGTATTTTAGACCTGTATTGATCTTTATAATAATCCATATAATCTGTAATAACTTGTCTGTTTTGTGTGTTTATGTGCAGAAACGATCAGCTTCACTATGTCAGCTGACGGGGAGCCCACCGCCGACATGGCTGACGACAACAAACTGGTGAGAGCAGAGCAGCTAGTTACTGACTCCTTTACTGGCTGTTAACTGTTTAGTGTGTGACTTAACCTTTTCCTGTTTGTTTGTGTGTTTGTGTGTTTTTAGGTCAGACCAAAGGTAGAGTTTCATTCTTTGCTGCGACATGCAGGAGCCACTAAAGATGTTTTCACCATGAAGGAGGTACAGCATGCACGTGTGTGTGTCAGTGCTCTGATGTCAGATGTTAAACTGGTCAGCTGCAGTCTGAGTAGAATAAACAGTAGATGTAGGGCCATATTTGTGTGTTGTCATAGCAACCGTAGCCACATGGATTTGTTGTCTTGATTTTATTTGCATCTAATTGAAATGCCTTCACCACCTGAGCGTCTGGCTTCTGTTAGAAAAGTCAGACTCATTTTTTGTGATTCTTTTTTTTTTTTTTTAGTTATTTGATGTTTTTGGAACTCCAGATGCAATCTGATGTTTGCATTTCTCTCATGATGCATCTGTGGTTGTCCTCCTGCAGGTGATGTTCTACCTGGGTCAGTACATAATCCAGAAGCAGCTGTACGACCAGAAGCAGCAGCACATCGTCCACTGCTCCCAGGATGCACTGGGGCGTGTGCTGGGAGTCGACAGCTTCTCTGTTAAAGAGCCACGGTGAGAGAACAGAGGAAGTTTCTTAAAGGGAAGGTTCTGTGTTAGTGGTTAGTGGTACTTTATGTTTCAGGCTCTGTCAGTGAGGTAATTAAAACCTGTTTATGTTGCAGAGTTCTGTTTGCAATGATCACCAAGAACCTGGTGGCTGTGAAGAGCCAAGGTAGGACTACTCCTTTCTATTCTTGTTTCTCCTCTTTGTGTTCCTTAATTTCTTTTTTCCTCTTATTCTCCTCCTCACCGTCTCAGGGCTGGGTGATATCACCTGAAATCTGATTGTCACATTTACCTCTGTAACGATAAACGAAAAGCTTCTCTGTCCTCCCAGCAAACATCTTGATAATTCTTTGTACTGAACAATATTGATGTAACATATTCAGTTTAAAACTTACTTAAAAAGGAAAACTGAAGTAAAATAGGCTTATTGCACATATCAAAATAGGCTAAGCAATACTAAACTTATAAAGATGTTAATAACACTTTTATAGCTTCTGTTATCTGCTCTGTTCCATCATTTCTGTTTAAAACAACCTGTCAGCCTCCAGACTGGTGGAGAAGCTCAGGGAAGACTGCAGCTCCAGGGTTACCCTCCATCACAATAAACTGAACATTCATGGTTCACTGCTGACCTGACTCTGCCTCACTGAGCTCAGCCGCTCCGCCTCTCTCTCTCTCTCACTCTGCACTGAGCGCTGCTAGTTTCAGATTGTATTTATATTTAGCTTTGTTTTGTCTTGTATCATGTTGACTGAAGACAAACATGGCATCTTTTTTTTTGTTTTTTTTTTGTACCAGCTCTTTCTCATCTGCACCAGCCCCCACCTGCATTTCTCTAATATGAGTCATCTTGTCTGTCTGAGTTAGACTGGACACTGCTGCAACTATTAATATTTTCTCAATTAATTGATGAATTGTTTTGGCCTTTACAGTTTCCTGTAGCCCAAGTTGATGTCTTCAAACATCTTTTGTCTAACCAACAGTCCAAAACCCAAAGATATTCAGTTTAATAACCTGTGTGAGAAAGAAAAGCATCAAATTCTCACATTTAATAAGCTGGAAACAGAAAATGTTTGTTTTTTCCTTAAAAAAAAAAAACAATAAAATGAATATTTGATTATCAAAATAGTTACAGATTAATTTTATACCAGACAGGTACATCACTTAAAACTACTCAGTGGAACAATGCAGACTCAATGAAATGAACCCACACTGCAAACTCTGGTTGTGTATATAGTTACATTTGTTGTTGTACTTGAAAGGGGTAGGCAGCAGCCTATGAAGGAATAAATTTATCGAATATACAGACATGTCATAATCAATGAATTTCCAGCCCTAAACTTCTTTTTTTCCTCTCCTTCTCCTCGTTTGCTGCTCAGATTGTGACAAAACTAACCTGTGTTTCTTTCTCTTTAGAGTCGCCGCAGAGCTTAAGTGAACCACACAGCAACAGTCAGACAGACAGAGGGACAGAGGTAAGACACACAGTCAAGATATTTTAGGAGCTTATTCGACATAGTTGTAATATTTGTTTATGTTTGGAGCACATATCACACACACTACTTTTAGGTTAACGTCTGGACAGAACTTAGGTTAAATGTCCTGTGAAAAATCAAAAACTGATGAAGAATGCAAAGGAACAGCATCAGGTAATGTTTCCATAGCAGTAAACTGCAGGAATGATGGTGCAATGATGCAGTTTATTTTTTGAAATAACTATTTGGTCAAATACTTTTAATGCTGGATTTACTAAAAGACAATAAAACTTAAGAACACTGTCACATAATGACAGGACTTATAATGGTGGACAAGAGCAAGACAAATTAAAAATCCCACATTTTTTAAGGGAGTTTGGTGATGATCTCCCTGTACAAGAAGGAAATTTTAATATTTATTGAGTTATAAACAATATTTTATAAAGGAGACTGAATTTGAGTCCTAAATCCAAATGTGTGTGTGCTTGTGTTTTTAGGAGGCAGATTCAGAAAGTCGCTCTTCATCACCAGACAGAAGGAGAAGACGGAGGAGGAGGAGGAGCTGCAGGAGCAGTGACCCGGGTGAGTGTCTGCTCTGTGGCGCTGCCACCTCGTCAGAGCTCCCAAACAAACCTGTGATAGTGTGACTTAAACTTCTGATCTCCTCAGGACCCTCCCACAGTGTAGAGGATGACGATGAGGAAGAGTCAGAGGAGGAAGAGGGAGAAAAAGAAGGTAGGAAGAGGAGGCGGTCCGACAGCTACTCCCTGACGTTTGATGACAGCCTGTCCTGGTGTGTGATTGGTGGGCTGGGAAGCGGGCGGGATCGACACAGCAGCCAATCGTCTGACTCGCACAGCACGGTGAGTAAATATACACACATACACTAACAAACAATGGCCTTTATTTAATCAGTCTATAATTTATGTATTGGTTTGTAATGTGGACTGTGTATGTTTAGTCTGGGAGGTCAGAGGTCACGGTTGCAGCCTCAGACTCAGACAGTGACAACTTCAGCGTCGAATTTGAAGTCGAGTCCATCGACTCTGACGACTACAATGAAGACGATGCCTCTCTGTCTGCAGATGACCAGGTAAACAACTAAAGAATACGTCTGGTGAAAATGTATTTTTTCCATCATCAACAAATCTCATTAAAACACCAAAACCAACAAAGAACTGACCCAAAGCTCATCCTCTTATTCCTCTGTAGAGCTCTGTTGTTGTCCAAAATGTATTTAAAACATGTCAGAGTCACATCGCTGCACTGAGTAACATGTTCCTTCATCCGTGAACACACACACTGTAGTTTATTTTCCATCCTGCTGTCAGAAATACTCACTACAGCACCAAACGTGGATTCATCCGCCACTGAAATTAGTCCCCAACCAAAAACTAGAGCTCCGACTAGAGATTATTATCATTATCTATTAATCTGCCAATTATTATCTGGATTCATTATTCTGTCTATAAAATGTCAGTAAGGTATCATATCCCATCTAGAAATTTCAATTTCAGCCATATGTCAATATGATGTGTTCAGGATTTTTCATGCATGATATTGAAATAAGTCACAAAAACCCAGCTCCTCTTTACCTGTCTGTCTGTGTGCAGGTGTATGAGGTCACCATCTTTGAAGCAGAGGATGATGACTCCTTTGATGAAGACACAGAGATCACTGAAGCTGTGAGTCTCTCACACACACACACACACATATATCAGATCATGGTCACTTTTGGGGACATAACATAGACTTACATTTCCTGGAGACTTACCCTAAACCTGATATTGCCACTACTTGCTTAGCCCTAACCTTAACCATTGGCCAAAAAATCAGCTTTTTCCCATTTGGGGACACATCTTTTTGTCCTCAAAAGTAGCCTATGACCGATCTCTCACACACACACACACACACACACACACACACACACACACACACACACACACACACACACTCACGCACATTATTTAGGTCTAACTGTGTGTTTCTCCCTCAGGACTACTGGCGGTGTGCGAAGTGTGATGAGTTGAACCCCCCTCTCCCCAGAAACTGTCTCCGCTGCTGGACTCTGCGCCAGGATTGGCTGCCTGACGAGTCCCTCAACATAACCAGCTCCACTGCCTCCAGTCCTAAAGCCCTGCCCACGAAGCCAACCAGCCAATCAGCAGCCAAAGAAGCTCCAGGTAGTTTTTAGTCCCAGCCCAGCGTTTCTGAGGGGGTCACTGATTTGTCCAGGAGGGACATCAACAGGATTGATCTTAATAATAACTTTGTTTTGTTTAGGTAAACAAAGAATAATTTTTAGGGATTTAAAATAATCATATATATAAAAAATAACTCTTTCAGTAGAGTTTAACTGTGCTGCTAATGAAGAGCCAGTGTGCACAAGTGCAGGACAACCGATCCCATTAAATGTCGACAAGTTACTGATGATTGTTGTTGTGTCTCCTGAAGGTTCTGATGTCGAGGAAAATGAAGGAGTTGATGTTCCAGATGGCAAAAGAGCAAAAACTCCTCCTCTCCTGTCGCAGTGCCTGTCTGACTCCCTTCCCTCTGCTCCTGACTCCCAGGATCTCCTCTCATCCTCCCAGCCTTCCTCCTCCCAGGAGAAGCTCTGGACTCCTGACTCCCAGCCCTCCTCCTCCAGCGACTCCCAGGAGCTTCTCCCGTTGTCGCCCACCGCTCCTGCTCCCACTCTTGCACCTCCTGTGGCCCCCGAGCTGGAGCGCAGCGTGTCAGCGGAGTGGCGGCTGCCGGACTCGTGCCTGGACCCTTGTCTCATCTGTCAGTCCCGGCCGAAGAACGGCTGCATCGTCCACGGACGAACCGGACACCTGATGTCCTGCTACATCTGCGCCAGGAAGCTGAAGAAGAGGAACAAGCTGTGTCCGGTCTGCAGGCTGCCCATCCAGTCTGTCGTCCTCACCTACCTCAGCTGAGACTCCCAGTCTGTGCTCATCCTCCGTCTGTCCTCACCTACCTCAGCTGAGCCTCCCAGTCTGTCTTTACCTTAATACTCCTTTCAAACAGCAGATAGGAAGACACCTGTAAATCTGCCTGTTTTTCTCACCTTGTTGACTTAATACTTCAAATGTTGGACTTATTTCAAATTCTGACTCGGTGTCTGTGACGGTCCCAGAGCCTCACAATTATAATTTAAAGTCATAATTTTGAAAATTAAAAACTAAATAAACTAAATTGGACTTATCTTTTAACTTATTTCTAGAATTTAATTTAATATGTGGGCTTCCATACAGATCAAAGGAGCTGTATACTATTATTACATGTATTACATACATATTTTTCTGTATGTGCAACTCTTTCAAACTCTGCTGCTCAACAGGAAATAAAAATGATAAAATTTGGCTGATTGCAAGAAATTCACACAATGTTTCAGTTTTTCTTCTTTTATTATGAGACTTTCTTGGAGAACCAGGTTTTACTTCAGGTGAAGTCCAAAGTACAGCTCAGTAAATTAATCCACTGTGGTGTTTGGCACCGCTGGCTGATGTACAGTGTAATAAAACATGAAATATATAACAGAGGGGAGGGGAGGCCTAATGGTAACAGCGCATACCATATAACTGCAACATCCATGGTTCGATTCCCGGCTGAGGGACCTTGTTGCATCTCACAACCTTTTCCCTTCCCCTGACTCGCCAAACCAACCCTCAAATAAAGGCAAAATGCCAAAAAAAAATCTTAAAAAAGAAATATGAAACAGAAGAAATGCAGAAACTGTTGTGAGTCATGAACTGTTTTTTTTAGTCATTACAGTTACAACATGGCACAGAAGATTTTTTTTAATGAAGCAATATTTAATAAACAGTAGAAAAAGTGACATTTGTCAAAAATAAAGTCTAAATCTGAAGAAAAAGGCAGCTGAGTTTGTGTCCTGAAGGTTTATCAAAGCTGAAGCAGTGAGGACACTTAAAATAAAGATCACACCTGCTGTTTGGTTATTGGAGCTGCTCTGAACTCAGTACACGTCTGTGCGTTTACGTTTTATGAACAGGTGCTGTATACAGGTGCTGTATACAGTACCAGTACCTGTACCTGTATACAGGTGCTGTATACAGGTGCTGTATACAGTACCAGTACCTGTACCTGTATACAGGTGCTGTATACAGTACCAGTACCTGTACCTGTATACAGGTGCTGTATGGGCTGTGGTGTCGCAGGGTTCAGCTCTCTCACCCCACAGGTGGAGATCACAGGTTTGAGAGTCACCCAGTGGTTCCCAACCTTTTTTCAACCAAAGGCTGATGTTTCTCAGATTGTTTGTTTACTGTCTTAATATTAATGGTTTTGTAGAGCTGCAACAGTTAGTTGATCAACATAAAATTAATTGGCAACTAAGCAAAAATGCCAAATATTAGCTGTTTTGAGCTTCTCATATGATGATTTAATGCTTTTCTTTGTCATACCTGCGAGTAAACTGAATATTTTGGGGTTTTGGGCTGTTGGTCAAACAAAACAAGACATTTTGCAGAAAAAAAAAGAAGTAAAAATTCTCTGGTTTGAGCCTCTCACATGAAAATAATATAATATGAATGAATATTTTCTTGTTTCTTTAGTCTTCACTGACAGTAAACTGAATATCTGGGTTGTGGGCTGTTGGATTTGAAGACGTCATCTTGGGCTGAGGACCAACTCCGAGAGGCTCAGGAGGAGCTTCTCTCCTCAGGTGGTCTGGGTGCTAAACGAGGACGCTGCTCAGGGACCGCAACCCCCATCACCTCAAACACACTACATCTTTTTTTTGCACAAGGTATATTTAGTGTGTTGTCTATATGTATGTTTATATTACATTTATATTGTGTGTTATATTATGTGCCTGTTTACATTTTCTTAAAAGTCTTAAATCTTTAATTTTGCACTGTTTTACATTTTAATCTTCTATCCTGTTTTAAACTTTTTTGTATGTATCTTTGCACAATGGAGGGAAGCACAGCAGGAAAAAAATTTCACTGCCATTGTCCTGATAATGTGTAGCCTATGTTACAGATTAAACATTTAATTGATTAAGCGCTAAGAAATCTGCAGATTAATTGACAATAAAAATAATCGTTAGTTGCAGCTTTACTGTCTTGTACTGCTTATAATGGACCCAAAAATTCATTTTTTTCAGTATATTTCAATTTAATTTAGTTGACAGGTTTGTTTGTACCTGTGTTTTAATTACTTTATATGCAGGTAACAGTTATATTCCAAATGTACTAATGTAACATCTAAACTCTAAGATTCACAGTTAATGATCCATTCAGTCCTGATGTTTGTGGATGTGCTGCACTGCTTCTGCCACCAGGTGGTGTCTTCGAGTAACTTTTGAGCAGGTGTTGAAGTAGAAGTAGCAGAAGAATAACACCTTTCTGTTGTTTTTGCAGTATAGTGAGAAGTTACAGCTTAGTTTTATCAGCAGAGAAACATGCTGGTGGACATAAGTCGCTTTGTTTCTGTTGTAATGTGCAGAAATAAAGTTACTGTAAGTTAATCCCAGCGTCTCTGTCTCTGGCTGCAACATTACATGTGGTTTTTAAAGGGCTGAAGATGTAAAACTAAGTATTTCACAGCATAGCTTCATAAAATAAAAATCATAAAAAGTTTAGTTTATTATCCTTTTGGAAATATAAAATAATCTCAAGTTTTGTAGCAGAAATGTGACTTTTCCCCTTTATTTCCTGTCATGTTTTTGACCCTCTGGTGTCCTAAATCAAACGCACCTCAGCGAGTTCAGATAGATGATTAATTATGTCTTTATAATTTCCAGACTCCACTACTGTTAACATCCTTTTCTCTGGTTTAAAAACAGTATTCAATCCCTGCAAGTGCTAATTTTAAAGTGCTGCTCCTCACATATAAAAGTACGTGTTCCTGCTCCACCACACTTCATCCTGACGCTCCTTCACTGGCTTTAACATCTCACCAGGAAAACTTTCTGTTATCCCAGAGACAAAATTCCCAGAAAGTAGAGCTTTTACTTCCTGTGATGCATTTCTTTGGAATAAACCCCCAGCAAAATTATATTTATTATAATGTTTATGAGGTTAAACACAGTCTCTATAGTGCAGGAAAGTAACTTTAAGTTTCTCTTCCTTACGTTTTTGTTCTTAGATTTTCAGAAGCATGGCTCCATTAAAGGCTAAAGAACATTACTGTAAGGCCCGGTCACACCGGCCTTTAAAACTTAAATATATTCTTTTTACTGAAAGCGCTGTGAATTTTCTCACGGGGGCGAAGTAAATCAACGCAATTATTTTTGCAACTTTGGTGAATAGTGACACGCAAATTTGCGCCGTTGACTAACAACAAAACATCAGGATGGTGCTGGTCCAAAACAGAGAAAGCTAACAGTTTTTTTTTTCTTGAATAAAAAGTGTGAACTTGTTAAGTTAGCGGCTAAGATACCGCTAGCTTGACTGTAGCGAATAAGGTGCCTGGCTGGCGTGTTAGCTGTTAGCTCGCCAGCTGCACAGAAAAAAAAAATGCTAAATTTGTGCTGGTAGACAAGCAGCTGGCTAGTGTGACTAACAAGCATGTTTGTAAGTTAGCTGTTAGTTAACTAATTTTTCAAGTTGAAAAGTTTTCAACTCGCATGGCTGCACCGTCATGTCAGCTCACGCCGCCCCGGGCAAATTCACGCCTTTTGTCAGTTATACAGCAGATACTTTGATTTATCATAGTAGGAAAAGCACAGATGATACTAATAACATTAAAGTTGGCTCAGTTCTATTCAAGCAGTGGTGGAAGAAGTACTCAGAACTTTTACTTAAGTAAAAGTAGCAATACCACAATGATAAAATACTCAAGTACAAGTAAAAGTCCTGCATTGAATTTCAAGATCTTACTTAAGTAAAAGTACATAAGTACTGGCAGCAAAATGTACTTGAAGTATCAAAAGTAAAACTACTCATTATATAAAATAGCCCAATTTAAAGTGTTATATTTATCATACATGTATATATATTATTTGAACATTAAAATGAATTAAACCGAACATGTAAACAGCATTTTAATGCTGTCAAAGTAGAGCTAATTTTAACACCTTATACTGTTGGATAGTCTATAACAATGCATTTTTACTGTATATATAATAAATAATATAATTTGTATAAGTTATTATTTATATATCGTATTATTGCGTGTCATGTAATCCCATGTGGGATGGATCATTTTTAATGATATGACAACAGTACAGTAATAATAAAAATTCATTAATTCATACAATAAACTGATCATATGATTTACATACAGTATAAAATATTGATCTGAAAAGTAACTATAGCCGTGAAATAAATGTAGTGGGGTGGAAGTTTAAAGTAGGAGAAAATGGAAATACTAGTACAAGTACCTCATAATTGTACTTCAGTGCAGTACTTGAGTAAATGTACTTAGTTACATTTCACTACTGAATTGAAGTGATTGAGTGAGTCAGCAGGCACATTACCAGGACCCTGAAACTAAAGCAGCTAAATGGAATTCAGCCATCATCCATTTTATTATTTACACCTGTACTTTTCCTGCTGTGTCATGTCAGAATCTCTTCTGTGGAAAAGGCCAGTTAGCCCTGTGAGAGGTCATATATATACTATATATACTACACCCCCAAGCTTCGCCTATTTCACTGTGCCACTTCCCGCTCTGACCCAGGCGTCACGCTCAATTTAAGGTCGCTCAGAGCTGGACGTGCTCGACGTGTTGTCCAACCATGTCAGAAATCAAATGTGTTTATAGTCGTTCTGAACGGCTTCACTCAAAGGCGGAGGGGGACTGATGAGACGTGATATTGTTTAAATACGGGGATCATGGCGCATATTTTCAGACAATCTCTCCTGGAAGTCAGTCACAGTGTTGCATTCGGCTGTTCACATGAAAAGTGACAGAAATAGTTGTGAATGAGAAATAAGAGCTGAGAGAGAAGTTGAAACCTTGACTCCTTTCTCCCGTTCGCACAGCTGAGCAATCACTGTGTGAAGTGGGTGTGAATGTCGGATTGTCCGTTACAGAAATGGCTGTGCTCAGCTCCCCCTTAGCTGCTGTCGGAAAGGTGCAGGATGGAGGGGGATTAATGAGCATTTCCACCGTCTGACAAGCACGTCTGAAGGCCACCTTTACGCTCCACCGTGCCCCCAAATTAGATATTTTGGCGGCGGGTGGAAAACCAAAACTCGAGGCTTCAAAACGCCTCTTCAGAAACCTCCGGTGGACGTCATGTTTTTGTTCTGATGTTTGCTTTGTTCAGTGTTGCTCAGAGACACTCCGGCAGGTCAGGTGTTGCAGCTGGAATCGAACCTGTGACCTTCTGCTGACCGGACGTCACTCTGACCACCGGGCTTCCTTCAGTCGATCAGGGATCGGAGTCCCGCCACCAGGCCGAGCCCCACAGCCAGCCCCGTCCAGGTGGGCCTGGTGATGGCAGCTCCGCCCCCCTCCAGGTGTGACGTGTGGTTACAGATGGGGGTGGGGTTGGCCGGGGTGGGGTTAGCCGAGGTGGGGTAGACCAGGGTGTCGCCAGTTGTTGTGGCGATGCGTCGTAACAGGAAGTCGTGTTTCAGGGCAGAGTATTGATCAGGACCATGTGGGACAGTAAGTGTCTCCGTCAACACCTCGTGACCCGGGTACGTCACCTGTCAATCAAAGAAATCAGAGTCATCAAGGTCACATGGGTCTAACTGTAGTGTCTGTGGTTCTGTGTGTGTGTGTGTGTGTGTGTGTGTGTGTTTACCGTGAAGCTGTAGTTTCCAGGCAGCAGCAGTCTGTAGTATTCTCCGTGTCGGTCGGTTCTGAATGGACACATATTCTTGCGACCTTTGACCTCCACCACTGCGTTCTGCACCGGCACTCCGGAGCCATTGAGCACACGACCTTTGACCCCTGAACACACACACACACACACACACACACACACACACACACACACACACACACACACACACACACACACACAGATAGTCGGGTGAGTATTCAGTATTGACCTGGTTCAGTGTCAGTTTAAATCAGTCAGACAGGTAAAGAAACAAAAAGGGCTGACATGAAAGGAGTGAGAGAGAAATTCACAGACAGGTAAACACACAGACAGGTAGAGTGATAGACAGGTGGACAGACAGACAGACAGGTAGAGTGACAGACAGGTGGACAGACAGACAGACAGGTAGAGTGATAGACAGGTGGACAGACAGGTAGAGTGATAGACAGGTGGACAGACAGACAGGTAGAGTGATAGACAGGTGGACAGACAGACAGGTAGAGTGACAGACAGGTGGACAGACAGGCAGACAGGTAGAGTGACAGACAGGTGGACAGACAGGCAGACAGGTAGAGTGACAGACAGGTGGACAGACAGGCAGACAGGTACTGACCCAGGTGGACCTGCTGGATGAAGGCCAGCAGAGACTTCCTGTTGTCCATCCACAGAGCAGGAAGTTCTCTGACTGGAGGAAACTTGCAGCAGGACACCTCCAGGGTCAACTCCAAACACTGAGCCCACACGTAGTTATAGTCCTGCATCCCACCTGCACACACACACACACACACACGTTATAAGTCATATAAATGCAATAATTATTTCTATATTTATATAAAATAGTGAAATATGATGTCTGTCACACTTTCATAAAGCTCAAAATGTCTTTAAATGTAAATTTTGCTTAAAAAATAAATTATTTAAATGAAATTGCCAATTAACTTCCTGTCAACTGACTAATTGTTTGGGCTCAACTGTGAGATCAAAATTAAAAGGGAGACATTTTATCACTCCACTGGAAATAATAATAATAATAATAATAATAATAATAATAATAACTTTATTTGTATAGCACCTTTCATACAAAATGCAGCTCAGTGCTTTATATTAAAGAGATAAAAAGCAAAAGACAGACATTAAGAACATTAAACAGGAAATGTAGATTAAAAGGAGGAAAACAAGAAAAAAGTGCTTTACATTAAAAAAGAGGAGAAGAATAACTTAAAGAGGAAACTCACTATAAACTCACTATAAAGCTCCGTAAAGCCGAGAGGAGCTGCAGAGTCACTGATAATTCTCTGTAGGTTCATCAGTATGAGCTTCAATAAGATTTTATAAACTCTTTCTATTCTCATTTAATTCACTCTTACATTTGTTTACATGCTGGCTTTATTTCCTTTTAAACAATGTGTAGAACTCAATAAAAGCTCTCATATGAAATTAATTCACACAATCCGCCATCCAGACTCACGTACTCTCTGTGACTGCAGTATAAATCCCTGGTGTACAGCTGCATTGTACACACAGCTCCCTCAGGTAACACTGGTATCAGTGAGCTGATCCGGTTGCAGCGATCGTGTTTCTGCAGCAGGAAACCAGAGGAGGCAGAGCAGTGATGAAGAGCAACAGCAGCTCCTCATCATGTTTCTGTCTTTAGTATCTGTCCCATTCTGTCCCTGTTTCAGCCCAGTTTTTCTAGGAATTCACTTCACTTTAACGGCCACACGACCAGAGTCAGTGGAGTTTGTTTTCACTACAGCATGAAACGCTCAGTACTCAGAATTCTGTTCACTTTGGACGATTCTGACTAATATTCAGTGCTGAGCCAGGAAGTAGTGTGTTCTTTATGTAGTGAGGCAGGACCATGAAAACAAAAACTTTGAAAACAGATGCGGTAAAATATCAGTATTAGAATCAGAAAAAACAGACAAACGTTCTCCCGTTAAGAACGTAAGCGTATTTCTCCAAGTGTAGAATTATTCTGACATGCTGACCTGACAGAGGGTACCACTGGTAACCGTTCGTAATGCCCTCCGAGAACGGTCTGGTGTCGTCGCAATGGCCACCGTTGTGCATGGAGGCGTGGTTGTAGGAGTACACCTTAGCAAGGTGAACAAACACGTCGTCATCAGGGGAGGTGCTGGCCCCGCCCACCAGCTCGCTGCCTGGAGAAACAGACAAAAACACACATGTGAAAAGTATTTTGTGTGTGTTTTACTCTCTGAGATTTAACCTTTATTTAACCAGGAATCACAAAATATGTCTCAGCATGAACAACAATCAGAGTCAACAACAACTTACGGAAACTAACACATGTAGATTCTGAAATACCCCAAAACATCAGCAGCCAGAAGAGAGAACAGACAGACTGTAGCTGTGATTTCAATTCATTTGATACACTTTACATTTAAAATTCTTATGAAGTCCATATACATGTATTTATGAAATTTAAATTTTCAGTAACATCACTTGTCCTTTTTTTTTAATTACCTCAGTTTTCTGCAACACGTTGACTGTTACTGTTTAAAGTTTACAGTTTATATTATACAGTACAGTAGAAACTGTCTCTGCTGCTAAAGAACAGCATACTGAACATTTTCATTCAGTATCAATGTCTTCACACTAACGTGTGATAATCAGCAGACAGCGAGTCAGTAAATAACAGAAAGCGTGTAGGTCAGGACCTTTATGTCCCTAAAATACAAAGACACCGTCTTTCACAGCAGGATTGTGTCTGTGTCTGAATGATGGACTTTACTGAGTCTTACGCTGCAAAATTATCCAGAAAATTCTATAAAACTGATTTGCAGGGCGGGCTGTAGGTTCACTCCAATCCACATTTAAAAGGCTCCATTGTGGATTTTCAGCCTCATTACCACCAAACAAGAGCTGCGTTTGGTTCTGCTGGCAGCTTGTGGGCGAGTTGCTCAACTTGACTTGTATATTTATGTGACGCTGCTCATTAATGTCATGGGATCGAGTCTAAGAGGCTGTTTCCTGTCTCTTTCTTTGTTGTGCACAAAAATACCCAAAAACTAATCTTAAACAAATATATTTACCAAGACATTGTCTTGGGACTGTTGTGGACCACCTAGTTCTGTCTTACTTTCATGGAGTTTTGTTTTCTTCTTGTTCTGAGAAACTCTGCTGTGGACGCTCCTAAACCAACAGTTGTGGGATGTGTGTGTGTGTGTGTGTGTGTGTGTGTGTGTGTGTGTGTGTTTACCTCCGTTGCTGTTGTCGTACGGATAACTGGCCACCAGAGCTCCTCCATGAAGGTTCGCAGACAGAACAAAACTTTCAGTCTTCAACCAGTCAATCACAGCTCTGACCTGAAACACATCACAGTCAGAGGTGACTTAAAACATCTTATTCTTAGTTTGAATATTATGTTTTCAAAATCTAAAAGAATTTCAAAATATAATGTATGTACAATGTATTTTTTCTGTATTAAATCAGACATGATGACGATGCAATAACCATGTGTTATCAATAGACTACTAATTGATTTATGCAAATCAGATTCAGTTTATATTAAAATCGTTGTCGTCCAGTGTGGCCTATGTGAGTACACTGAGAGCTGCTGAAAACCCGAGTCAAATTCCTTTTGTGTTCAAACATACTTGGCACATAAAGCTGATTCTGATTTTATTTATCATCAACAAATATCATGAAAAGACCAAAACCAACAACGTGTTAGTCCGTCTCTCAATACTTTGTCTGTCTGTGGCTCTCAGCTCTGAGCCCGTTGGTTCCTACTGAAGACGTAAATCTCTACAGCTCACAAATATACAGTTTCAGGTTATAAGCCAAATCTATAAATGCTGCCATTTCCCAGAAACTGGTGTTTATGAGAACAGATTGTGTGATGTGCACCTCACGCATACTTCAGACTGAGAGAACAAATTTTTCCGGAGCCAGTCACTGGTTATATGATGAAAATGATGTTATATAATAAGAGAGGAACCTCGCCGGTGCAACACATGAAATGTATAAAACTGCACTTCCTCTATCCTGTTTGTGTCAGTGACAGGTCTACAGACGGGTGGAGCAGGCAGCATGTTGATATGAAAATGGCTGAAGTCCGTCAAAGTGCCACCGACGGCCGCTAGCTGCTCCAACTGACTCCCCAAAAAACCTCAACTTCTCCCTAGAAATACTAAGTCAATCATTTTTTTCATTATGGTCTGGTATAATAAGTGTGCTGGTGGTCATTTTGGAAATTATTGCTCCATTAATAAGATTTTAAGACTTATAGTAGCTTTGATGTCTGCTGTGTGGGTGTTGATTGACAGCTGTGATTGACAGTTGGCTCACCTGCTGCTCTCACAGGGACTCACACTGAGTCAGACTATTGTTGCAATATTTCACTAAGTTTAATGTTAATTGATTATGATACCTGCCCTGTTAGCACACCATAAGCTTCAACTCTTTATATGCACAAACTGGAAAAAATAGTGCATTTGTTGGGGACTATTTTCAGTGGCGGATGAATCCACATTTGGCGTCAAAATGTTCCAACATTTCAACTTGCAAACTAGCTCTAAAATCTGACGTTAGCAGGACAGAACTAACAGACAGTAACTGTGAAAACAACACAGAAGCGACTCGTATCACATGACCAACCTCTGCCTCCCTCTTCCCCTCGTCAAGCTGCTGTTGCCTTCGGAGACCAGCGAAAGCGTCCGGGAAGTTCCTGTTCAGATCCACGGCGTTATGGTTGAACCTGACAGAGACAGAGAGACATTATGTCGATGACACGTCAGCAGCTTCGTCGCCTCATCCGGCTGTTAGAGGGTCTTTTCTTTCCTGAGCTCACAACCTCATCTGAATGTCATGATCACTAAAAATGTCCTTAGTAAATTATTTTTATTGTAATCCTGTCACAGTCTGGCTCCTTAGCTCCCATTATCCACCAGTCCACCACCTGTTTGTTATACTGGACTGAGTGGGAGTTTGCTTTCACACTGGTTGTGAAATGTGACTGAGGAGATTTGAGTTATTTGCAGCCTCTGTTTGCCATGTTTAAAGGAGCTGCATCATGTATGTCAGCTGATTGTGATGAGAATTTTTTAAAAATGTTCTCGTGTGTATTAGTCTCACATAGTTTTTATACTGTTTATGTTTGTCCTGTCTCAGTCATCTGTAGAGCAGATTACTGTTATAGCACAGAAGACGACATTTGAGAAGCTGAACATTTTGAGCATTTTTTGCTTGAAAAATGACTGAAACGATTAATCTATTATCAAAATAGTTGCCTATTAATTTTCTGACGATGGACTAATCTTTGCAGCTCTACTATTTATTATTTTTTATTATTATTTTACTCATAATTGAAGTCATTTCTCAAGCATAAATGACAACATTTCACATCTATTTCCTGTCTGTCCGTCCTCGGGGAGGGATCCCTCCTCTGTTACTCCTCCTGAGGTTTCTTCCATTTTTTTCCCTGAGAAGGTTTTTTTTTTTTTTTTTAAGGGAGTTTTTCCTTTTTTGAATCGAGGCTCTATGGATAGAGGATGCCCCTTGGGGAAGATTTGTGATATTGGGATATATAAATAAAATTGACTTGACTCTGGTTCCAGCTTTTCAAATGTGACAATTTGCTGCTTTTCTCTGTTTTATATCATTGTAAACTGAATATCTTTTTTATTTTGGGCTGTTCATTGGACAAAATGTGCAATTTACAAACAGACATTTTACAGACAAAAAGATGTATTGAAAGTGTGCGTGTTGGTCTAACAGATACAGCAGCTGCTGCCCAGGGTCCCTTGGGCAAGGCACTGTGTTGAAAACAGTTTCCCACGATCCTCTGACTGTGTCCAGGAAGTGAGTGTGTCTTTATTTATACAGCAGCTCTGACAGAGTTTATCATCATCAGCGTTCCTTAATACAACACAAAGAAAACCAACCAAACATACAAACACTGGGACAAGATAAACAGACAATAACAAATTATCCACTATTAGTGTTTCAATTCTGTGTTCTCCAATCAGAGCGAGGGTCCTCAAGATCATGGATCACATGACCGGATGACATTACGGGTCACTGAGTGACCTCACAACTACAGAAGCCCGGAGCAGCTGAGGTTTCTATAATTTACACAATTCTTGCCAATGATGATGAGCTCAACTTTTGCTTGTTTTAAGTTATCTAGTTTTGACTGCTTAAGTTATGTATATTTTGTATTTGTATTTTATTAACATCAACATTTGTCCAGTTATTGTCTCTCGTTTTGTGGGGGTGGGCTGAGGTTGGGAGGGAGACGTTCTTGTTTATGTTATGTCTCCTTCCTTTTCACTGATTAAAAAATACTGAAGAGTCGCCCACGTCACTGCCTGCTGCTAATTTTTTATCTAACCTTTATTCACAAGGCTAAAATAAGCTAAAACAGAGACAATTAGTTACAAATTTGTGTTCCAAATGAAGATATTTAATTCTACACTGGGCTTCGGATACACACACAATACTTGTAAGTAGATCAGTTCATTGTTGGTTTGGCTCTGCACATGAGATTTGTTGACAATAAGAAAAATAGAAAATCACCGGAGGTATCCTTTAAATATGCCACACTCACTAACTGTCTTTGTTATTAAATTAAAGCAGTAAAAGCTAAACACAATAACCTGAAAATAACAGCTGAAAATAGAAAAAGTCTCATTTTACTACAAACTAGACAACAATTCAGCCCCTGGGGTGAAATCACCCACTGCAGGTTCTGTTCTCAGGAATGAGGGTCAGTACGTTGAAAACAGTAAATCAGTAACACTTGAATCAATAAAGATTACATGTGATTATAGAAAGTTTAACTCAACATTTCTGTCCCTAACAAGTGAAATAATCTCATCTCATTCGCTGATTTTTCTCTTTTTATGTTTACATCTATGAAACTTTTCCTTACACGGTTTGGAAACTTTAACCAAAAACCAGAAAATGTAATGATTAACTTAGAAGAGACCAGCCTTTTGTCACTATATGGGAGTGTGGTAACATGACTGTGTGAACACAGTTACACAATGTGGTTAATGGTACACACACACACACACACACACACACACAGTACAGTACATTAGAAGAAGTCAAAACACTTATAATTAGATACTTAGAGGCTTTAACCTTGACTTTAATCTGTGTGTGTGTGTGTGTGTGTGTGTGTGTGTGATAGAGATCTACAGTGTGTGTCTGGTTTCCTGCTTATCAGGGTGTTTTGGGTGTTGGAGCGTTGCATAGTTTAGTCTATACACAACAAACATGTCGGCCATAAGTGTGTGTGTGTCGTTTTGAAAGATCTTTAAAGTCTTGTTTTGACATTTGGACTGACACACACGTTCGTCTTTCAATAGTTGTGAGGACCCTCATCAGCATAATGCAGTCCTCACAATGCAGAAATCATCTCTCAAACCATCTCACTGCAGTGGTTTATAACTGAAATTGGTCCACACAAAGACAGCAATACAAGCACACATGTTTTAACCGTGCATGAAGCAGACAGATGACGTGTATTATGCAGCAGCTGAAGCGGCTCCATTTACTTTTTGTGATTTTCTGTTACTTTTATCCTGTTATTCCATAACTTGAGGTGAACATATGTAGAAATGCTGCCTTCAAGTCAATAGTCAGGGCTTCACCCTGCTCTGAACGCTCCGTTTACAAAGTTACCTCCACTTCCTCCTCATGATGACATCAGATTATTTGCACATGCCCACAAACAGCTGTCTATTAATTAGTCTTTGTTGCTATGGTTGTTTTTGTTGTCCGCTCACATTTTTTCAGATCGGATTGGGGCTCCAACGGACAGAGTGTGCTCATCGGGGTGGGGGGGCCTTAAAGAGACAGGAGCTAAAACGGCCTGTTTCAGACAGAGGCTGAACTGAGGGGCTGCATAAAGGGCCAGTATAAGATAAATAAGGAGTTTTTAACTGGAAATCATGCAAAGATATTCCAGTAGAGCCCCAGAATATAAATATACACCTGGAAATTAATCTTAAGTTAAACCATATTAACACTTTATAACGTTAGCAATCGGCTGCCTACACACACATCCAGCAGACAGAGTGACATTAGTATGGTCACCTGATAAACTTTAGTCCAATATTTCCTCTTAGCAGCAGCTGCTGCTAGACATGCAAAGACTGAACCAGACAGTAAATGTGCAGTGAAACAAAAACTAGGAACTAAAAGAAGCTGTGTGTGTGTGTGTGTGTGTGTGTGTGTGTGTGTGTGTACCTGCCCTGGCTGTACTGGCAGTGTGTGCCTGCGTCACTGAATCCGTCGGGGTTCATCGTTGGCATGATGTGGATGCGTGTGCTGTTTAGTAACTGCAATGACCACGTTTCGTTGTTACGGTAACCACGCACCAGGTCATTGATTAGCTGTAGCAGCAGCACCCGGCCAAGAACCTGCACACACACACACACACACACACACACATCAACGTAGTGTCAGTTAAAATTCAGCAAAAAAGTATAAATCTAAGGAGATGTTGTGATTAAATCTGAAAAAGTGGTGTAGAAATATTGATTATTTATTATTTCTAGGGTTAATTTGATTAAAAGTGAAGTGAAGTCTGGTGCTTAAGGATGAACGGAAACTACAACTATTATTCTTCATCAACCCAACATCTGTTTTTTCCTGAAGAACAAAAGTCAATGCAGCTGCTGTCTCTCGGACAACCCGCCTGCTTGTTTTTTCCTGATGGAAACAGCGGGGGAGGAAGTGATGTCGTTGTGAGTCAGCTCAACTCAAAATCCAGAGACGAGTCAGAGGATGTTTTCCTGAGACAGACGGCTGATTGTATGGCAGAGAGAGAATTTAAAAAACTTTGTGAATGAATGAGAGCCTCAGGAGGGAGAAAGAGAGAAGGGTGGGAAAGGTAAAAAAGGTGTGTGAGTGTACAAAGCCGCTACACACACGTCAGGACTAGCTCTGCCTCCGGCCATCATTCTGTCTAAATTGTCTAAACTCTCTCCCTGCTGCTGTCACACAAAAACACACCCATTACTTCTATACTTAATAGTTTATATCTTTCTTAGAGTCAACAAATCCAAAATCCACCAAAACCAACAATGAGTTGATCTTCGTCTGTGTACTCAAAGCCTGATAAATCTTATTCCTCTGTGCCATAAACTGTTTTACAGCCTCTGGGAGGGGCCACAGAGGGAAAAAACTAATTTTGTGCCTTAAAATTAATAATTTATGTTCTTGATTTAATAATTCCTGTTCACTGATTACTTAATTTGTGCTCTTGTTTTATCTACTTTGCCTGTTCCCCTCTTTCAAAGGGCAAAACTTCGGGCTCCGTACTGTTGCACTGGGTGACATGTTCCTTCATTACCATGAACACACACACACTAGTTTATTTTGGCTCAATCCCACAAACATCGTCCTGCTGCCAGAAATACTCTCCAGAGCAGCAAATGTGGATTCGTCCCCTGTTATCTATAAACTACAGTGCCCAGCTGTTCAATGAAATTACTGAGACTTGACTGTATATTTGTGACCTGTTTTTAAAGATTCATGTCTTCAGCAGTGTGCAGTATTTACATGCAGGTGCTGTACTGATGCACACATAACATACAGAGTAGTTTAAGCCTACTATACATGACAAAAAGCTTTGTCTCTGTGGATTTTATGGCTGTAGACATGATTAATCTGAGTAGACCAAGGCTACTTAGCCTTTGGACAGCAGGTCCGGGCTGGTGTCTCCACTGACACATCATTCCTAATAAATGTTCTTGCCATAACAGGCGCAGCTGATATCCCAGTGAAACCTCTCACATGTGCGGTTTACGTCTCACACATTAAATGTTAAAAACTGAAACAGCCTTTCATTGTGGATGTGATCTGGTTTTTGCAGCTCCTTGCACTTGTTTTAGTTCCTGCGGAAACAGAAGAACAGAGTTGTTTACTGCTACACTCCTCTATTTGAAAGACCTTTGAACAAAATGGAGGACAAGCTGATTGTTGGCGTTTCTGGCTTCTGTCTTTAACTTTAAAAGGAAGAATGAAGTGTGGAAACAAATCGCTGATATTATTGGTTCATTATAGGGCTGCAACTAACAATTATTTTCATTATCAATTAATCCCAAAACCAAGATATAACCTAAAATGTCTTCTAAAATAACAGACTGGAAAACATAGCAAGCAAGTTTAGACGAGAAGATTACACCAGTGCAGTGTTGTTTATGTTGCTGTGCATTAGCAGATGTAAGCTAACTTTCAGTGTTGCAGTGAGTGAAGGTGGGCCTCACTTGGATCAAAGGCTAAGTTCAAATGTCTTCAGACACGGTGACAGTTTCAGAGTCACAGGCGGCAGAGTCTGTGTACTGTTTGTTGTACAGGACAGAGGAAACCCGGCCCACACATACACAAACATACAACGTGCTGAAAGGTGGCGGCTGCAAGCTATCATTCATGTCATCAGTGAACTCGCTTTTCAGTCATCACTTCTCATCATGAATCAGATGTGTGATTCATGATTTCACATCCACATCCACATTCATCACATCCATTTCGACATTTGCTAGGAATTTGTTGTAGTATGCTTATAAAACTTCTTTGCCTCTGCCCCTCTGTGGTTTCAAGTTTCCCTATTTTTTTTCCATTTTACATGAGTAACTACAGTGATTGACTGTTGGGCTCTGAGCGCTGCCAAAACATAGGCGACATACATTCAGTCCTGTGCCTGAATGCATCCTGTGTAGATACAAACAAAGGAATTCCTGCTGCTGCCGCTCTGCTAACATGCTGCTCACGCTACACCTCCTGTGTAGATACAGTGGTGCTTTAAAGGACGGGGTCACAATTTTTCAAGTGTGTCTTCAAACAACAGTCAGGTGCCCAAATTAATATTTAAAACTCGCTGTAATCATTCCTCCTGTTCATACTGGTTATTAAAAGATCCTTTCAAATGTGCTTTCAATGTAAGTGATGGGGCCAAAATCCACAGTCCTCATTTTGTTCATGTTTTAAATATTAATTTGGGCACCTGACTGTTGTTTGAAGACACACGTGAAAAATTTTGAACCCATCCTTTAAACTAAATACTAATAGTCGCATGACAATGCTAACATGCTGATGTATAATGTTTAGCATCTTTAGTTTAGTGTGTTAGCAAGCTAACATTTGCTAGTTAGCATTTAAGACAAAGTACAGTTGAGGCGGATGGGAATGAATTAGTTTTGCAGTTATTTGGTCATAAACATAAAGTTTTGACCTGATGATGGCGCTTGAAGAAAAGTCAGAGTATCACCAGAGTTATTAAAAAAGAATGACATTAATGGTCTGTAACAAACTTCACAGCAGGCCAGTAAGATCTCAGGGAGGAGTCAGGCCAAGCTTTATACCAGGCAGGTCCTTAGGAGGGCTAATGCTATATCAGACTGCCAGAACCATCCACTCCAGAGGGAGTTTAAGCTATTGCCCTCCGGGCGTCATGCCTCCTTCATCCTTAGTGCAACTGATATGCTTAATGGCAAAAAGCACTGTGGCTGCATTCCTTGCACTTCCCTTGCACATTTGTACTTGGTATGAATTTCCATTTCTGCTCTAGCTCTGTGTTTTATTGTGTTGATGTGTTGTTGTTGTTGTTGTCTTTTTGTATTCTGTTTTTATGTGAACGCTGGCTGCAAAACAAATTTCCCCTGGTGGGACCATAATGATAAACTTGAACGTTGATCCATCCAACTGTTGCTGAGATATTTCAGTGCTGGACCGACCAACTAACCGACACTGACGTCCACAGAGCCATGCTAGCAGATGCAATAACAGCTGAGAAATATGATAATGGGGTTGATATCTATACAGACCTACAGATAAAATTACCAACAGGCTTCCATGTGAATCTGAGTGTGTTGGAGGTGTCGTTAGTGCGACATTAACACAAAGTAAAACGCTTCAGGCAGAGACTGTTCGACTGTGGTTAATAAGTGAAAGGAGTGAGTGGCGGCTCTGTTAAAATTTAAGTTAGTGTTGTTCAAAGAGTTTAAACCTGCATGAACTGATGTTATTATAACAACAGACATTATTATAAAAAATAAATCAATTATAGCTGCTTTAAAGCTATTAAAAGGCATCCGTTCGATCTGACATTACTGAGCATGCTCAGGATCAGCGATATCAGCACAGACACAGAAGCGGCGGTAAATATTTTATGACAAGGCGGACTGCATTCCTGCTACTGAGCAACATTCTGTCAAAGAGAGAAATGAGTGTTTGCACTTTTGCTCATGATGACAGACACATCCTCGCTCTTCTGGTTTGATTCTCTGTCGTACAGTGGATGAATTCGACTTCCTGTGACGCATGTTTGGCTGAGGCACAGTTTCCTATCAGGGGCCGCATGTATAGAAATGGATGCTGTTGCGGTCAGAGCTCTGTGCAGCCTGGTCAAGTTCTTCC
Source organism: Scomberomorus guttatus (assembly GCA_038419695.1). Lineage (NCBI taxonomy): Eukaryota > Metazoa > Chordata > Actinopteri > Scombriformes > Scombridae > Scomberomorus > Scomberomorus guttatus. The sequence goes on along the minus strand of CM076466.1, from coordinate 3,122,321 downwards.
ACATCAAACTGAGAAAACTATTTCTTCTTGGAGCTGGCTTTGTGAACGGAGGCCCTGTCATGTTGAAATATAAATGTAGTTATTAAGTCTGTTTGTCAGCCTCACAGGAAATAAACTCCTGTCACACATAAAGTTATTTTCTGAGAACTGCTCACATAAACACGCACAGAACAGACAATGATCTCGGCACTTTTTGGACTTTTCTACCGAGGCTACATTCCTGCCTGCAGTTATAGTGTGTGTGTGTGTGTGTGTGTGTGTGTGTGTGTGTGGACTCAGTGAAAAGGCCTTTTTCTGGAAGTTTCCTCTGAACCGACACACTCCACTGACTCTGTTTGCTGACTCTGTGTGTGTGTGTGTGTGTGAGTCTCCAGGCGTGACCTGTCTATTTAAGGACATTTTCATAGACTTTCACAGGCATGCAGTGTAATCAGCAGTATACCGTTGCCATGGTAACCAGATGATGGTCAGAGTTATCCAAGAGTTTCCTTTCCGGACAGTTTTTTTATGCTTTTTCACTTACTTATCTGTATTATTTTGTCTTGTTTTTTAAAAACTTTATATTATTAAATTTCAATTTACACAGATTTTCCTCTCATTTTATGCATTTTATTATATTATCCCAGAACAAAAGTGCCATTATATAAATTCATTTCTCTGATCTGATTAAACTCTATATTGACGGTTTTAATATTTTCTATTTCTTATAGTTTTATGCTTTTTGAAACTGTTGTCTTTGCAGATGAGTTTCGTCACTGACTTTCCAACAACAGTTCGTTCTTGCTGAATCTGCTGAGTGCAGCAGAGCTGAACTACTGTTCATGGTCTGAGGTGGCCGGCAGGGGATCGGCCACAGGGCGGCTGATGCCCGGCAAACACACAGAAGATGCGAGAAGCACAGAAGAAGAGAAGCTGCTGTCTGAATCTAATGCAGCTCAAAGGGCACATTTCCAGCTCTATATTTATATTCTAGGACTCTACTGGAATATCTTTGCGTGATTCACTGTTAAAAACTCCTTATTTATCTTATACTGGCCCTTTATGCAGCCCCTCAGTTCAGCCTCTGTCTGAAACAGGCGGTTTTAGCTCCTGTCTCTTTAAGGCCCCCCTCCTGATGAGCCCGCTCTGTTCTGATTGGCCGGCTTCAGGAAGCTTCCAGGAAGCACTTCTTTTTCTCGTTCTTTTCTCTAAATGAAAACTTCTCAAATCCATCCGTACATGTTCGAGCTGAATCTGGCACAGCTTTGACACCAAACTGTACAAACACCTATTCATATATCACAAAAAAACTTCTTATTATATCAAAAAAGTTATCTTACAACTATCCTTCTGATAGAAACAAAGGACAAAACTACTAAAATGAGATGCAAGTAGTAATAAAGTGGAATTATCCTTTATCACAGTGACGCTGACGATGAGACAATTTGTTCTTTTGTTTTCTGTTCTGATAAGTTTTAGTCGTTAGGAAGATTATTTGAAATCTGCTTCACTGACAAATGTGGAGATTTGTGTCTCAACATAAAGACAACTGAAAACTCCAATTAAGAGTTCTTTTTTTTTTATCTTTGTGTTGCCGTAGATACGAGACAAACGTTTGAACTGCAGTTAATAGTTTGTTTTTCTCTTGTTGAATCTTTCCTTTTAATCTTTGCTGCTGTTGCTTCCATTGAATTCATGAATCCTCTGACTGGTTTCATAATGTCGTCTAATATTGTAATGTTGACTCAGCGTACTGTCTGTTTCCAACTGGGGATTCACACGCACACACACACACACACACACACACACACACACACACACACACACACACACAGAGTCTGTGGTCTGAACACAAAAGCGTGTATGAAGTGTGTTTGACTCTGAATGGCTTTTGTTGATCTCTTTAGCCTCCTTTTAGTCTGACTTCCTGTCAACAGGGAGGGGCCCCGCCGTGTGTGTGTGCGTGTGTGCGTGTGCGTGCGCATGTGTGTGTGTGTGTGTGTGTGTTCTCTCACCTCATTTCCGTGCATGTTAGCCACATATTTGAACTCTGGGATGCCGAGGGTGTGACGGTGAGGGCTGACACCCAGAGCCAACACCCACAACTGCTGACCTAAGAGAGAGGGAGGGGAGACAAAAATATTCCTCACTTGTTTCTGAGGAAAAATGTTTTTATAGAGGAGGCAGAACTCAGTTTAGCTCCACACTGACCCCTGCCACTTTTGTTCGGGGGGGGAAGTAGAGAACTCCTCCAGACTTAAATATTATTTAAACCTACAAATACTAGACACCCCACACATGATGAACATTTCCACAAACGTACACAGACTTTTTAGACACAGAAGCACATATTGACCGACATTGAAGACAACACAGTCACTAACCAGCCAAGAAAATACTGCAAATCACAAATTCTCACTTATTCCTGCACCAAAACAGAAACTGACCTCCATCAGAAACTTGCTCATTTGTGCTGCCGTCTGCACAGAAAAGGCAAAACTTAAAAAGCATTTAACCTGTGTCATTGAGTCCAGGAGCAGAATTCTCTGTCTTCAATGTGCGGCTGTTTGTGTCTTTCCGCTGGCTTTGTACACAACCGCACCATGTTTAAAATGTGCTTATTGACGTCAGTGTTAGTGATGGTGCCCTCAAGTGAGGTCATGTTTACCTAGGCCCAGTTTGTGCCTCTCATGTATTACCATTACAATCAAGTCATGGTGGGAAGCATCCAATTTTTTGAAAAAAGACGCCGTCTGCTGCATTATAAGAAGCATTTTTACCCGTTTCCCAGGTTGTGATTTATGTCTTTTTGTTCCTCAGCAATAAATTATGCATTAAAGTAGCAGGAAATGCAGCAGTGTTTTTTAAACTGAGCTGATTGTAAGTGTAGAGAATTTAAACATAACTACTGTAACTGCAGATGAATGAATGAAGCGTCAGCGTCACTTTTGGGGACATTACATAGATTTATTTTCAGTTCCTGGTGAGTTACTCTAACTCTAACCATCACCACTAACCCTAATCCAGCCGTCCCCAATTAACTGGTCCTAAATCTGAGATGTATCCCCAAAAGAACAATAATAGTAAAGTGTGAACAAATCATCACAGCAGTGTCGGGGAAAAACTGGGGAGCTGCAGACAGACGAGGTCTCACACACACACACACACACACACACACACACACACACACAGAGGTTGGACGGAGGCCAGCTGGTGTCCTAGATTAGCTCAGATTAGCTGTGTGTGTGTGTGTGTGTGTGTGTGTGCGTGCGTGTGAGTGATTAGCCAGATTAGGCCGTCCCAGATTAAATTAACCTCAGTTTACAGTCCCGTTACACGATCACACAAACAACACCAGACACTCAGTCACAGTCATGGTTACCACAGTGACGGACACCTGAGACTTTATCAGTCAGCAATCGTCCTGTGTCTGTGTGTGTGTGTGTGTGTGTGTGTGTGTATGTATGTCAGGTGACAGAACTCCTTATTTGGAAGTTCCTGGCTTCAAACGGAAAAGATGGCGCCAACCATAAACTGCAACTCTTGGCTTCAAACTGGCTCCAATGAAATCAGCGGGTGACGTCACACCTCGCTACATCTGTCTTTATATACAGGCTGTGATTTTTATAAAATCACAGGAAACATGATACGTCCCCTTTGAAACAACTAAATCAAAGACATGTGGAGTCACTGAATGGTTTTAAGAATATGATGTGAATCATACGTGATTATTTGATATGCATGTGTAAAGTTTTTATGGATTTAAAAGCAAAAAACAAATAATACTTGTCTTCTGTCGGTCTGTGTTTCTATATATTCATGTAATAAATCGTGAAAAATGATGTTCATATCTACAGACAGAACAGAAACAGTCAGTCAGTCAGTCAGTCAGTCAGTCAGTCAGTCAGGTGTGTGCTGTTACCTCTGACAGACCGGCCGATGCTGTACAGGTGTGTGATGTCGGTGTTGGAGGCGTTGATCTGGAGGAGGTACTGCTCGATCTCACGGTTGTTGTGGTAACGAAACTCCAGCGTCGAGACGGAGGTGAGGATGAGGAAGGGGAGGAAGAGGAGGATGAGGAGGAGGGGTGACATCGCGGCAGCGCGACCTGTGAGAGGAGAACACAGAAAGACACGGCGTTCAAAGGGATGACAAGAAGAGCGATGTGTGATGCTGAACGTTTGTCAGGTTAACGCAGGAAGAACGTTTAGATGGAACTTCAATTAATAAAAAGAGCAAAGAGAGTTGATGGAAACATAATTGAACTTGTTTCTCTGTTATTCGTTGTTGCAGTTTCAGCAGAACTAGACATCTAAAGACATCACCTTGGGATTTTGGAAGCTTGGACAGACATTTCTCTCTATTCTTTCATTTTACAGACCAAACGATTAATTGATTGTTTGAGAAAATAATCAGTCAGTTGCAGCCCCATTTCACTGTGTCTGAAAAGAAAAGAAAGAAATTAATTGGCGGCTCGATAAAGTAATTTGTCTGTTGGATGATGCCTGCAAAGTCGTAAAAAAGCAATTATATGGATCAGAGGAATGCTGGGAAATGAGAGCAGAGCGTTAACAGCTGTACAGAAACAGAACCGTTCATCTGTAAAGTGTTGAGGGTGACTTTTAAAGTAAACCTGTCAGCAGAAAGACATCCACGTACTTTAAATGTGTTTCCACTCTTATTGAAGAAGTAGATATGAGTCATATAATGTTTAAACAGTAACTGAACCTTTGTACTCTGCATAACGTCCATCCTGAGTTGCAGCCGTCTGATCGCTGAGCAGCTGCGGAGTTTAAACTGGTGTGTAAATCTGTAATTACAGTTATGTGCAGCAGTTTTTGGTGTCTGCGGTTCTCCTCAGGAATGCTGTCAGTCTGAGTGAGCTGCTGAGTTGAAGACAGTGACAGTAACCTGTTTGCAAACTCGTCTGAGTCTATGAAGCTGTGGATCAGTTTCCATGTAATAAGTCGTCACAGCGAGCTTCAGCTTTGCTGAATCTGTTGGTTTTAGATGGTTTTATTTTAAGTTTTGGGTCTCGATTGATTCGTTTCTGCTTTACTTAAAGGACAGGTTCACATTTTTCATGTGTCTGTTATAGGAATATTTTTGAAACAATATAGAAAGTAACTGCTGTACAGGAAGGTCCTGTCTTTATATCTCACTAACCCCCATATTTAGCATTTATAGGCACATAAACATGTAAGCAGATATAAGGATATTTTTAAGTGTTTATTAACTGTCAACAAGTATAACTTCTCCTGTGAAGACACATGTTATATTACTACAACTGTGTTTTACTATATTGTCTTTTTTATAGATTTATAGCTGTTGACAAATACATAAATAAACATATCTGCTTACAACTACATTATAGTGTTGGAATGTAACTAAGTACAATTTTCAGGTACTTGAACTTTACTTTTGTATTTCCATTTTTACACTACTTTATACTTCTCAACTACATTTCAGAGGAACATATTGTACTTTTTACTCAACTACATTTCATCTGACACAACAGTCAAAGTAAAAGTAAAACAGATTATCAGATTATTTATCAGGTTAGTTAGTTAGTTAGTTAGTTAGGGACTTTGTAAGATAATTAGGAAAATGATCTTTTGTTTTACCACACAGTTTAACAAAATAATATTTCAATACAATATTTCCAGTACTTGTATTGTAATTTCATTGAAGTAAAAGATTTCTTAATTCTAGTTCTTCTTCCACCACTGAAAGCATGTATTAAATATTTATATAATGCTTTAGGAGTGGAAGTATTACCGGAACCTCACACACACTGTACAGTCATAGGAACATTATAGGAACACTCAGGGCTGAGTAGTAACTCGTTACAAGTAACGAAAATGAGTAAAAAAGGTTGTTTTTTAAAGTTAAAGGGGAACTTTTCAATTTCCTTTTTAAAACTTTACTTTTACTTTTTACTCCAGTATTTTTGGGCCAGTAATCTACTTTTAACTGCTCTACATTTGCCATTTATACCTTCGTTACATCTAGTCTGTTATCTACTCTGTGATCCAGGCTGTGTGCGCGCGGTTACGCAGGAGAGCTTTAACAGAGATAACAGATATTAATGAGCTGGGCGAATGCAAAGACTGAGAATATCAGGAAAATACCTTTTACAGTTTAAGGTTTGGTTGATCTACTAATGTAACTCAAATCCAGTAACTGCACACAGTTGCTGGAAAGCAGCCTGCATCGCTCTTTCAGAAGCCGGCAGCAATACTTTCACTTTCCATTAATGGCGTATTAAAGCGTATTTAGTCTATGCAGAACACATGTAGGCTTCACACTGTGTAAACATCTAAGTCAGGTAATCACTGGATTGATTCTGACGTATTAACAGAACCCTCTCGTGGTGCAGAACATGGCTTTCTCTGGATGGAAATGAGCCTGTTTCTTTCCTCAGACTTGCATCAGTTTCTATTTGTTTTATAGCGATGAATTCATTAGATTGAATGTCGCCGGTGAAACTAATCTTGGCTTTCACTCAGAAGGCTAACAGTTGTTATTTATTGAGGAAATCATTTTTGAGACGCGCGCGCACACACACACACACACACACACACACACACACACACACACACACACACACACACACACACACACACACACACACAGAGAGAGAGAGACAGAGCAGATATAGGTGAATAAAACAGTGCTGTTGGGCTTTACGCGTGACGCACAGGTCTCCCTCTGTATATACTGTAGGCTTAACCTACTTCATTCACGGACTGCTCCCGTGTTACTGCCACAATCATTCTCTGTTGTGAAGAATAGTCATTTTGCATTGGGTGCCTGTGCTGTTGCAGAAGGCAAATCATATGCAAGCGGTCTGGTTGGCTACATGTCCATATCAAGATAACAACAGATACAAGCAACAATAGAAGGCGAGGCAGCTGGCAAGTGTGATGTTTTAAAGTGATCTTATCGATACATTCATGTACATAATAGATAATAAGTAAAATAATTGTATTAAATAACTAAATTAGAAGTAATTAACACGCAAAGCAGAGTACATTCCCTAGAAATAACCATGTTGCACAGTGTCTCTAACCTGATGGACAGCGGATGTTCCAAAAAGAGACTTGAGACTTGACTTGGATTTGCATAAAATGACTTGTGAACATGTCACACACTAAACAATATTAAAACACAAAGTAATGTGTACTTTGAGTAGTTTATTGACCAAGTACTGTTATACTTTTACTTGAGTAGGTTTGTCAAATGATAATTTGAACTTGAGCATTTTCATGGGAGTAACTGAGTAAAGATTTTCAGTCGCTACTCAACCACCGCTGGGAACACTGCAGGAATGTTCCTGAAGCAGCAGAACGCTGATTGCTGATCGATAATCAGCCACTAACAGTTAGATCATTAGCGACGGTCGGAGGTCTTACCTGTCTGCTACCTGCCGGTTTGTGTGTCGCTGCTTATCCGAACAACACCGGCAGAGTGACGGTCCCGCTGCTGCAGAGAGAGAGAGACAGTCTGTATCTGTCTGTCTGTAGCTTCTTTCAATGAATGTTACCTATTCACCGACGGGTCTCCCTCTCTGCCCGGGAGGGGCGGAGTTTAGAGAAGAGAGAAGAGTGTGTGTGTGTGTGTGGAAGTGGAGGCTAGATGTCAGGGATCAGGAGTGAACACACATACACATACACACACACACACACACACACACACACAGAAACATTGCAGAAAGCACCCTGTAGGTGGCTGCAGTCAGAAGTCGGCAGGACTGCAGACACAGTCCTGCTTTTACTGTCTTCTACTGTTTCTATTAATAGGTGAAGAGGTGGAAAAGGTACAACCTATTGATTTTAAATGTACTCTTTTGGGGCCATTTTAGGGCCACAGAGAGACGCCGCGTCTCTCTGAGGCCCGCCCCCAAACCTGGGGCAGCGCCTGGGCCACAGAGAGACGCCGCGTCTCTCTGAGGCCCGCCCCCAAACCTGGGGCAGCGCCTGGGCCACAGAGAGACGCCGCGTCTCTCTGAGGCCCGCCCCCAAACCTGGGGCAGCGCCTGGGCCACAGAGAGACGCCGCGTCTCTCTGAGGCCCGCCCCCAAACCTGGGGCAGCGCCTGGGCCACAGAGAGACGCCGCGTCTCTCTGAGGCCCGCCCCCAAACCTGGGGCAGCGCCTGGGCCACAGAGAGACGCCGCGTCTCTCTGAGGCCCGCCCCCAAACCTGGGGCAGCGCCTGGGCCACAGAGAGACGCCGCGTCTCTCTGAGGCCCGCCCCCAAACCTGGGGCAGCGCCTGGGCCACAGAGAGACGCCGCGTCTCTCTGAGGCCCGCCCCCAAACCTGGGGCAGCGCCTGGGCCACAGAGAGACGCCGCGTCTCTCTGAGGCCCGCCCCCAAACCTGGGGCAGCGCCTGGGCCACAGAGAGACGCCGCGTCTCTCTGAGGCCCGCCCCCAAACCTGGGGCAGCGCCTGGGCCACAGAGAGACGCCGCGTCTCTCTGAGGCCCGCCCCCAAACCTGGGGCAGCGCCTGGGCCACAGAGAGACGCCGCGTCTCTCTGAGGCCCGCCCCCAAACCTGGGGCAGCGCCTGGGCCACAGAGAGACGCCGCGTCTCTCTGAGGCCCGCCCCCAAACCTGGGGCAGCGCCTGGGCCACAGAGAGACGCCGCGTCTCTCTGAGGCCCGCCCCCAAACCTGGGGCAGCGCCTGGGCCACAGAGAGACGCCGCGTCTCTCTGAGGCCCGCCCCCAAACCTGGGGCAGCGCCTGGGCCACAGAGAGACGCCGCGTCTCTCTGAGGCCCGCCCCCAAACCTGGGGCAGCGCCTGGGCCACAGAGAGACGCCGCGTCTCTCTGAGGCCCGCCCCCAAACCTGGGGCAGCGCCTGGGCCACAGAGAGACGCCGCGTCTCTCTGAGGCCCGCCCCCAAACCTGGGGCAGCGCCTGGGCCACAGAGAGACGCCGCGTCTCTCTGAGGCCCGCCCCCAAACCTGGGGCAGCGCCTGGGCCACAGAGAGACGCCGCGTCTCTCTGAGGCCCGCCCCCAAACCTGGGGCAGCGCCTGGGCCACAGAGAGACGCCGCGTCTCTCTGAGGCCCGCCCCCAAACCTGGGGCAGCGCCTGGGCCACAGAGAGACGCCGCGTCTCTCTGAGGCCCGCCCCCAAACCTGGGGCAGCGCCTGGGCCACAGAGAGACGCCGCGTCTCTCTGAGGCCCGCCCCCAAACCTGGGGCAGCGCCTGGGCCACAGAGAGACGCCGCGTCTCTCTGAGGCCCGCCCCCAAACCTGGGGCAGCGCCTGGGCCACAGAGAGACGCCGCGTCTCTCTGAGGCCCGCCCCCAAACCTGGGGCAGCGCCTGGGCCACAGAGAGACGCCGCGTCTCTCTGAGGCCCGCCCCCAAACCTGGGGCAGCGCCTGGGCCACAGAGAGACGCCGCGTCTCTCTGAGGCCCGCCCCCAAACCTGGGGCAGCGCCTGGGCCACAGAGAGACGCCGCGTCTCTCTGAGGCCCGCCCCCAAACCTGGGGCAGCGCCTGGGCCACAGAGAGACGCCGCGTCTCTCTGAGGCCCGCCCCCAAACCTGGGGCAGCGCCTGGGCCACAGAGAGACGCCGCTCCTCCAGGTTGTTGTTGTTGTTGTTGTTGTTGTTGTTGTTGTTGTTGTTGTTGTTGTTGTTGTTGTTGTTGTTGTTGTTGTTGTTGTTGTTGTTGTTGTTGTTGTTGTTGTTGTTGTTGTTGTTGTTGTTGTTGTTGTTGTTGTTGTTGTTGTTGTTGTTGTTGTTGTTGTTGTTGTTGTTGTTGTTGTTGTTGTTGTTGTTGTTGTTGTTGTTGTTGTTGTTGTTGTTGTTGTTGTTGTTGTTGTTGTTGTTGTTGTTGTTGTTGTTGTTGTTGTTGTTGTTGTTGTTGTTGTTGTTGTTGTTGTTGTTGTTGTTGTTGTTGTTGTTGTTGTTGTTGTTGTTGTTGTTGTTGTTGTTGTTGTTGTTGTTGTTGTTGTTGTTGTTGTTGTTGTTGTTGTTGTTGTTGTTGTTGTTGTTGTTGTTGTTGTTGTTGTTGTTGTTGTTGTTGTTGTTGTTGTTGTTGTTGTTGTTGTTGTTGTTGTTGTGGCAGCGTGGCAGCGTGGCAGCGTGGCAGCGTGGCAGCGTGGCAGCGTGGCAGCGTGGCAGCGTGGCAGCGTGGCAGCGTGGCAGCGGCACCTGGGACCAGCCGCAGCAAGCTGCTGCCTTCCCAGCACCCTGACCACGCACCTGGGACCAGCCGCAGCAAGCTGCTGCCTTCCCAGCACCCTGACCACGCACCTGGGACCAGCCGCAGCAAGCTGCTGCCTTCCCAGCACCCTGACCACTGTTCCCACACTCATCCAGGTACATCTCCATAACACCAGGACCTGCCAGAGTGAACTGCAGCCTCTTTCCCTTCAGTAGGAGGGTATCCGGGACCAGCTGCAGTGAACTGCTGCCTTCCAGGACACTGGAAACTCACCGTGTAATTTGGAGCATCAGAATCAGAAGTCTGTGTTGACTTGCCACTGAAACAAGACATTATTTTACTTTTATTAACTGTTGCTTAAATTAACAGTTTGTTGATAGCAGCATAAAACACCACAACACTACACATTATCAAAATAAAATGAAGTCATTGGAGACGTTGGCAATAAAACAAAGTAAATGAAACTCACCGTGTCATTTTGAGCATCAGAATCAGTCCAGCTCCGCTCTCAGACACGTTGACCTGCCACTGAAACAAGACACTATTTTACAAACAGTACAGATGTAGCTAGTTAGCAAGACTCAAAGCTTAATTCAAGTCCGATGTCTTACGCATGTCATCGAAATAAAATTCACTTCAGGAAAACAATTTGCGCAAAAACTCAAAATCATCCAGATCAGTTAAGTCAGAAAGAATCTCAAAAAATAGATCACAGGCTTAATGACAAAATATATACTAGTAAAATAGCACAATGCAAACTGACTGGAAATGTGATGTATTTAGCCTACCGGACAAAGCAAAAAGGAACTCACCTGTTGATTTGCTGGATGAAGATGTGAAAAAAAAAAAATCAAACTCTGTCCAGGCAGAAATGTTCCAACTCTACTGTTGTAGAGAGATGCTGCTACAATAGTGTGATTGCTTGCAGTGATCACACTAATTATCAGCCTTCACCTTCAGTAGTACACGCACACGCTGACACACACGGTTTAGACTCGGGGATGAAAGGATTGTTTTTAGTATAATCCCAAAAGTCCCACCCACAGCTGCATGTCAGATCTGGAATAACAATCGCCGATACGCTTCCAGATTCTGGCTCTCAAATAAAATTAAAATTCTCATAAATTTGAACTCCGACAACGAGGATGTGAAGCCACCGACATACTTCTGTACCCCAAAAACCGGAAGGATTTTGGGTTGAAAAGACGATTGACGAGATAGGAAACAAGAAAAATGAAACATTTCTGTAACACTTTCTGGCTTTTTACAATTATTTGCTGTTTTACTGTAATATAAAGTTTTACCTGTGAGGAAGCTTTGCCAGAGTGTGAAGGAAGGTGATAAGAAACAGACTCAGAGACCAAATGACAACAAGCATAATCAAACTTACCTTAACACAGCTACACTGACATCCTCTTCTGTTTCTGCTCTTTCTCAAACCAACTCTCCTTTTAAATAGGCCCTCCAATCCATGTAGGCAGAACCATATTTCTATCAGGGGTGTCCTTTCCCTTATACCAACAGCTGCTATATGACAATGTCACTTGTATCAGTTAACATTGTTAAAACACACATCAACCACAGCAGAGTCCTCACCATAAACCAAAATAAGTACAAATAACATCAATACTAAACCAAACATTTCACTAAATAAAATAAACACCCCCATACTTGGTCTAACCCATGACATCGCTGATGATGTCAGCAAGATCTTAAAACCAGGAAGTGGCTCAGTGCCCCCCCCCCCCTTTTGCCTCCTGGAAAGTGTGGTGAGTACATGCTAAGTTACAACCCAAGCTAATCTATAACTCAAGAAACTCAGTACTAAAATCAGGAAACAATAAATATTGAACTTAAATACTTTTCTGTCTCAATTAAACGGTAAACGCAGATGTAAATATAACAAATTAATGCTAAACGCAAACAAAGCCGAGGATAGTGTGTGACAGCAATGTGACCGGCTCAACAAACAAATGACAAGTCTGACAAGACCACCATTTTGTCATTTGGGGACAAAATGGTGGTCTCACCTACTTTTTCACAGCCTCTAAAAACAATTCAAATCAATCCTAGAACTGCTTTCCTCCTCTGATCCTAAGATTTGATATATTTAAAGTGAAATAGTCAAAACTTTTTTAACCAGGAAAAATTGAGCTACATAGTTTGGTTTCGTATATAAATAGCTTGACTGAAATAGTAAATATTGAACTGTGACACTTTCCTTGTGGGAGATAGTGAGGGGGGCATTTCCTGGCAGACTGGCTTGTCATGGAAAGCACGTAAGTAAGTTTCATGAATGTGACACTTTCCTAGTGGTTGATAGCATATATTTATGGACCTTTCAACATAGACATGTTAAATCCTAATAAGCACCAAATGACTGAGTTCATTGATGTAATGTACAGTATGAGTTTATATTCAATGATCAGTACACAGAACAAAATAACATCACACTGTGCAGCTCTAATAGATAATATATTTACAAATATTATGGAAGACAACACAGTTAGTGGGCTATTAATTAGTGACATCAGTGACCATTTGTCAGTTTTTGTGATCTATGACTGTGATTATGGATGAAGGATGCCAGTAAATTAAAATTCAGGAATAAGTATGGTGGAATACATAAGTGCATTTAGACATTAATCATTAACACAAAACTGGAAAAGAGTCTATGATGAAGAAGATACTGACAAAGTCTATGAAACATCTCTAACAAATATATATCGTTATATGACAAAAACTGTCCAATAAAACAATACATCAGAAAGCCAAATTCTACAGATAGGCCGGGGATCACAGAGGGGAAACAAAATACCTGCAAAAAAACCCTATAAAATATAGAACTACAGAGACAGAAAATAACACAAATATATAAACAGAAGTATATTCTATTCACTTTAAACTATATCTGGACTTTAAACAGAATGTGATGTGGAATGAGAATGATATTAACTTGTTAAAGTTGTTGTTCATAGTAAAATCAGCAGGTAGCATCAGGCTAAGTGTTGTCTGTAAATAATAAACCTGTTAATAGCCGACTGTTTGATCTCGGCTGGGCTGAGATTGAGTTGGAGACATTTTGATGCTGCTATAATGTTACTGTATGATTGAACTGAAGCTAGTTATCCATCAGCAGTGACTGTCACCAGCAACATTTAACTATTTACCACACTGACGGTGAATATTCATGTTTCTGTATGTGCCTCAAATCTCAGTGTGAAAGCTTTGGTTATTAATGTGGTTGCTTCTAGTTTCTTACTCTGTATAATTGTGACTGTATGGCAGGGTGAGGATGGGTACTTTTACAGTGTGTTTCAACTCAGAATATGAAAGATAACTGTTGGTATGGAATTAGCTGTCTCTCCTGTTTTCCTCTTTATCCAGGTGAAAGCTGTTCACATGTTGGAGCTGTCCTTTGGTGCTTCTGATATCAAAAGACTGAGTCACAACAACTTCTCATAAATAAATAGATTTATTTACAATATGTTCGCATAATAATAAATATTATGCAGTTTTCATATAATTCTGATGGATTCTCTGTAAGACTGATGATTGATAACAGTTGAACCATCTCAGTGATGGTGATTGATACAGTGTTGACGGTCTACAGATGAAGAGGTGAGAAATATTATTTCTGACAGGTCTGATAAGACCTTGGAGCGCCTCATTAGCACCATATGATGATGTCAGGACAGGTGTGTCTGTAGACGCTGTAATCTTTGGCCTTCAGGCAAGTGAGGTCCTCAGTCAGACAGTTGGTGGATGTAGGTTTAAATGGACAGAATGAGACACATCACACAGATATGAGGAAGCCACACCTGTTAGATGGTGACTGTTTAGATGTCTTGACACAGAATGTAAGATGATTATAAAACTTAAACGTCATAATAACAGCAGGTTTCTGAGGTTTGGGCTGATCAACAGCTGCTGTAAAGGACAGAAAAATAATTATAATATTTTATGTTGTATTTATAAATCGTAGCAAATAACACAAGTGGCTGCTGAGTGCAAACAAACTCATAGTTTAGCAGTTCAGTCTGTACATCACTGATAACATGCATTAAAAAAGGCTTTCTGAGTTTTACTACATCATCTTACCAGTGACATTGAGCCGACATCTCCCAGAGCTCCCACCATAACCTGTGAACACTTCACACAGGTACAGACCCGAGTCATCAGTCCTGAGTCTGGACACATGAAGTCTGATTCAGGGGATTCGTTTGTTTGTGGTATTGATGGTCAGACTTATCTGCAGCTCTGCCTTCTACTCTTTAACCGTTTGAGAACCAAATGAAGTGCGAGCACATGTTTGCAAACACAGACAGTTACTCTGATGTCATATAATATGAAATCTAAACCTCTTTGAAGATGCTTTGTCCTCCAATACAAGCAAACTGTTTAAACCACACTATTATAGCCATTCAGCACTCTGTCTGTCTATGTATATATAACAAACTGACTGTGAAATGTGTCACCATCACAGTCTTTGCCCTGTTTACATTCATTCTTGTAGACGTGTATTTTCTTTGGCAGCCCCCATAACTGACCACTGGAGGACCATTGATTGACAAGTTATCCAGTCATGTGACTCTGACATTAGACTTTCTTCCTTTGTCTGCAAACTTCTGTCTTCCTTTAATTTAATTTAGTAAATACAGTTTATTTAGGTGATATTCATGTACATTTACATTTACATTATTGGGTAAGTTATTACATTATTGACTTTTATTACATTTAGAATGGAAAAATGATTACATTATTGGCAGTTATTACATTATTGGCTGCTCTTTATATAAACTCAGCAACAACCTCTATCAGTCAAAAGCTCTAAATTCTGTTTTTTTGTTTGTTTGTTTTGTTTGTTTGTTTGTTTTTGTTGTTGTTTGTTTGTTTGTTTAAATCATGAGAACAGCTCTGAAGATGAATGAAATTCCAGCTGATTCATCTGGGGGGGTTGAGAATGGGACCATAAAAGGCAGGACTGTGGAAGTCTGTGTTCACTTTCTGCATTAAGGCTGAAGTTCTTTGGTGTGAACAAGTTTTAACAGATCTGTCAACATATATTTTATATTTATTAATGAGAGCTCTTCAGGATTTAAAGCTGGACAAGAGAACTTTGAGTTTGGGACTTTCTCCACTCATCAGGGAATGAAACAAACAGCAACAGTAAGACTTCATATGGACGGTTTTCTATAAGCCATCATCAGTGGTGGAAGAAGTATTCAGATCCTTACATTTAGTTGAGTAAAAATACCAATAAATCAATGTAAAAATACTCCATTACAAGTAAAAGCCCCATTTTAATGCACTTATTTACTTTCCACCACTGTCCATCATCACAGCCTGAGGTCAGAAACTGGCTTAAAGACATTTTTAGATCATTCTACCGTAGCGTTTCTCAGCAGGGGGGCGTCTGGAAGCAATATTTGTGTTTAACTTGGTTTGTAACTTGTATTAAAATGTGTTAAATTCCTGTAAACTGAGCTACTGGCTGAAACAGCACCTCCTCTCAACCGGCAGCAGAGGGAGGAGGAGGAGGAGAGGATGAAGATACTGACTGATGTCTGTGTTCTTCATTCTTTCTAAACTTCACTCAGTATTTTAATGTCAGGAATATTATTTATTATAGTGACTTTGCTGATGGAAACATTACTGTTGCTGCTGTAGAAACAATATTTTGTTTTGTTTGGAAATAATTAAAAAAACCAAATTGTTTAGTCATGAAAAAGAACTGATAAGAATACTGATAAATACTTTATTTATTTCTTCATTCCACTAATGCAGTCAACAAAGCAACATAACTCATCTCTACTGTTATCAGCCTCATATCTAAAGACAATGTGTCACAGTTACTGAGCTTAAAGACTTTCTTTGAAACATAATGTTATTGGTACAACCAGAACATTGTAAGGAGGATGTAGGTTTTTATGTTAATCTGTTTTAACAGTTTTAATATAGAATATAGTGTTATGTTTTTATATGGTTTATTTTGTGGGTATTGATTCTCTGCTTTTTGATGATCAGAGTTGGTTGATTAGGATGTGAGACTGTGATTTACATGTTTTTATGGATGAATAAATTGAACCTTCGAGTCCTAAAACTATTGTTGGAAAATAATTAAATTTTTTAAAAGAAATTAAGATCATATAAAATTGACAAATTGTACTAAAATGACTTATAAAGAGTGATTTTATAAATGCCTTTTCTCTTTCTGCAGGCTTTATTTGCATTTGGAGACATTAGTCCTTCAGCATCACTGTTTTAATCTACAGGAGTAGATTTTTATTTCTGTCTCTCACAGTAACATCTGGGGTTTTTTTCTTATCACAGTCATCTGATTTGTTCTACAGGCAACATGTTCAAACTGTCACCGTTTGGACATGATACACTTTGACCCTGTTTTTTGCATCTTCCTTGTCCTGACCAGTCCCTACAGCAGCTGATATTTTGTGCTTTTGATCTGCATAAAATGATCTTATTATTATCTTATCATCGAATAACGGATGAACGCTCTGCGTCAGGTGCCATAAAGTGAGCAGCGCTGAGTTAACCTCTGTGCTGTTGCCGAGGAAACTCTCGGTAACGTAGCGCAGCTGCGCACTGCACAGCTCAGTGTGTAATATGTGTGTGTGGCGGGTGAGTAAGTGGCAGAGTGAGACAGCGATCGGCAGAAAAGTGACGGTGAATGCAAGTGGAGCAGAGGAAAAGGTTCGCATTAAGCTGTCAGTCTGACAGTAAATGAAAAGTGAAGGAGGTTCGCTCCAAAGTTAGCAACACTGGGTTAGCTGCTCAGTCATTACAATACATGGGTTAGCTGCTCAGTCATTACAATACATGGGTTAGCTGCTCAGTCATTACAATACATGGGTTAGCTGCTCAGTCATTACAATACATGGGTTAGCTGCTCAGTCATTACAATACATGGGTTAGCTGCTCAGTCATTACAATACATGGGTTAGCTGCTCAGTCATTACAATACATGGCCGGAGGAAAGTTTGTGTCCGCACATCTTTCACACATATTCTCCTTTTTCAGAGCTTTTACACTTTGACCGTTGACTTAATTTAGTCCAGGTTTAAAACTGTGTGCTTGTTCACTAATATGGCTTACTAGTAAGGAAAGTTTATTTGTATAGCATATTTATTTGTTTGGCACATTTCCTACATTTCCTTGTAAAATAGGTCTGCAGTAAATTAGTTAACAATGTTAGTAGTAGTTGTAGTGGTGGTAATTTATTTATTTATTTATTATTTATTATTTATTAAACCTACAACAGGTACAGTCTTGTTGTGTCTTACTGGTTATTTAATGATATTTCTTTCCTTTTTCTACACAAGGTTTCAACTGCAGCAGATCTTCACCATGCGGCCGTGGTGTCTGACTGCACCAAACATGTTAAACAGGTGACTTAATTTCCATTAAATGTTGATATTGACCTGAGATTTTGTTTCAGTAGCAAAACAGTTTTGACTGGATGTCACTATTGGAGGGTATAGATACACAGTCCTCAGTGTGTCTATAATGGTCAGGTATAGACACTGAGGACTGTGTATAACAAATTTGAATAAGCACTAACCTGCATATAGTACATGATCTACATTGAGCTATGCCACCTTAACTGGTTTTTAATATTCCATTCACAGATGACTCCGCCCTAGAAGGGACTTCTAGAGGTATGATTAGTAATATCATTATTAAAGCAATTCTATGCTGATAACAACACCAATGTTTAAAAATTAGTGTCCAGAGTAGTAATACTGCTTCATATATAAGCCCTGATACTGAATTAAAGAAGATCTGCTGGTGCCTGTCCCCAAACTAAACCCATCAGTCTGTGCTCTAATCTCATCTTAACCATTGTCAAACGTGCCTGTTTGGAACGGGCTGATTACTTGGCGTCCAGTTGCTACTTCAACGCATAAAAAAAAATGAATAGTTGATGTGATGTGTGAAGGAGTATTTAAACTACAATCATTGTGTATTGGGCTCTGAGCGCTTCCAAAAACATGGGTGACCTACACTCAACACTAGACGGGTGCATTGTTCCCCAACAACGCAGCCATCAAGTGTGGAGTTGATCAGAAGAACAGTTCAATAGATATGCGAAGGACATACAGACGCATAGAGATTTCTTGCTTTAGTAGATAGATATTTGGTCAAATAATTGTCCTTTACACACACATCAACTTGAAATTGCCATCAGTTTTCAGATCTCCCTTTCTGGATAACTTATAGCCACTTGCTGTAGAATTTTCTGAAGCCATTGAAAATTCATTTACATTTCTTTGGAGTTGTTGATTTATAAGCTGTAAGTGGCATTACAGTTAAATATTAACACCAGAGTTTTGGTTGACACCAACATTGTTTTTGTTAACTTTTGTTTTTGCAGGGCAGAACAAGGGCAAAGAGCCGAGAAGGAAAACAAAACCACATGAACGCCACGGTAAATTATACAAACACACAAATAGAATCCTGTACCACTGAATCACTTCTATACATGTCTGTATAAAGTAATAAGGATGAAGAGGGTATCATAGATTGTTACATATGTTTGGTCTTTGCACTTTTGCTTTGTCTCTTTATCACCCACATTGAGAATTGTCAGATAAATACTGTATAAATATCAATATTTTATGACATTACTAGAAGATGTATGATCTCCTATTTTGTGATAAGTTTTGATGTCTTCCAGCAGGTAGTTACTAAAAAAAATCACTTAACATTAGGGCTGCTACTGTCTCCATCTTTAGTGCCCTGACAGTTGGTGGCATTGTGGTAGGTAACAGTACATATCAGTCATATTCTGTTACTGAAATCACTTTATCTTAGCAGGTTGCTTCTTTCTTATTCTGCTCTGTTCATTTGCTCCAGTGAGCAAACGTTGATATGTAAAGCTACAGCTGATGCTAATGAATTACTTTCTACTTATGCTTCACAAAAGGAGCAGTACAGTGTTAAGGCAGTGGTAAGGTTTTATTGTGAAATTAAAACCAAAAAAACGGACTATAGTCTTCCTAAAACTAGATTTTAACAAGCACCTTTTGTGTGTTTGTGTTTCAGGAAGCCATTTAGAAAAATTGTGACTGTGATGGATTTTACATGTCTCAAACAGTTTGACAGAAGGAGAACAGGAGGACAACCATTACATTGCATTAACAAACTTTTAGAAGCTTATTTAAAAATGGTCCCCCCCCCCCCGCCAATATTAAAGGGATCATTAAGCCAATAAACAATAACAAAGCTTTTTTAATCGGCCAACTGTTAGGCAAGTTTATTAAGTTTATGTCAACAACAAGGCAATCCAAAGCATAACGCATAAGGACAATATAAAAAGAACATAAGACAATGTAAAAAGACATTTAAATGCAATTAAAAGTGTTAAATTGGAAATAAAAAGAAGCTAAAATAGAATGAGATTTAAAAAATACGTTTACTACTTTAACTACTTTAAAACCCCTAATATATATATATATATATAAATATATATATATATTGCAGATATTGTGAGTTGGGATAGCAGATTTGGTATCAGGAGAGGAAACTGTCGGATTAGTGCAGCCATATTTAACATGGTTTCAAATTTGTAATAAATCAAATTAAAAATATGAAGAAAATGAATTGTTGACCTACAGTTTGGGTTTCTATTTACAATGTGTTTTTGTTGTTGTTGTTGTTTTCCTAGGGCATGATCCTCGGCAGAAACCAAAGCAGCAATGGTCTCCAGCTGTGGCTGCAGCAGTGATGAGACATTTCAAACATCTCAGTGTCAGCAGTACAGACTGCTGAGCATCCTGCTCTGGCCAATCACAACATTCAAAACATAATAGACTTTGTCAGAAATCATGGCATATCCCTAAGGAAGAAAAGTGGCACCTGAACAGCCACCATCTTTGTTTTCAATGGTGAAATGTTTTAATATAATAATACAAAAAACACGATTAAACTTCAGTCCTTGTTCACTTACTTCTGTGTCTGGTTTAATGTCCTTACCTGTCATCTATCCATTACAAGGCTGTACCTGATGTAGATAACAGCCAGTACACATAAAAAGCATTATGTGTTTTAGTAACATGCCAGTGTTAGCCCTTTGTTGTTAAAAAAATGTGTCCTCATATATTAGGTGAATCCTTTTAATGCACATTGCCTTCATTTTAGTGTTTGTGTTAAGCCATGTTCCATTAAGTCATGTTAGACCCTTCAAATCACTTCAGTGGCATGTTTGTGTGTTGTATAATCACTGTCCTTATAAACGGAGTTAGTCCTTATAATTACTATTTTTGTAATAGGCGTGGCTTATGCACCTAATTAATACTGTCCTTAGAATCAGGCATGTTGTCAGGTTGTTATATTTTCCGTAGTTTTTTGTGTAATCAATTTTTGAAGTGAGATTCTTGTAGTATTGCTCAAAATAGATTTTTTGATATTCAATTCATCTTTGTGGAGCAAGTGGAAAGGGGTGTCCATGTAATACAGCAAAAAACAGGTTTGGAGAGCAGTGTCCTTATAATACATAAAGGCATGTATGTGTGTGTGACTTTGATGTATGACATCACAGTGGCTGTGATTCTAGAACCTATATAAGACTTTGAAAAGCTTCAGAATCACATTTCACACCAGAGACAAGTGACCGTTGAGAGCTTCTGAAAACTCACCAGAGAGGGAAAAGAATCGTACACAATGGACAAACAAGCAAGTGCAACATCAGATGTGCCAGAAACAACGCTCGAAAAAGAGCACAACTCTACGCCTGCCGTGGACCAACCAGAAAACCCTGATCCTCCTGCTTCTTTGACCAAGGCAGTGAGTGAAGACCCGCTACGACTGTTGGTGACTGTTCTGACTGTCAAAGTGTTGAACAAGTGCAACGCTCTCCAGAAGCAGAGCCCGGAGTGCATCAGCCATGCCAAGCATCTGGTGAACCAAGTTATGGAGGCAACCACCATCACCAATGGCTTCTGCCCAAACGTAAAGTACTCTAAAAAACTGTGCAAATCCATTGTGAAAGACCTGCAGAAGTTCTATGGAAAGCGCAAGCTGGAGACTGTGATCATGTCAAAGGATCCAGCTGTGGACAAAGTCATCGTTCGGTGTTTCCAGGCTAACATCAGAGAGCTCGCCGCTCGGCTGGAGAAGAAGGCAGCCTCCACTAACACGTGGGGAGATGTGGTGAAACTCTTCGCTATCTCAGCAGCTACCATCATCATCATGTTTGTACTGCTGCTGATCCTCTAAAGCTGCTTTAGAGCTGGCTGCAGCAACGTCCGCAGGCAGAAGTCAATTGACTTCGGACTATCTATTATCTATTATCTATTATCTATTGATAGAGGGCCGCACAGTGGCTCAGTAGTTAACACTGTGGCCTCACAGCAAGTAGAGTGGAAGCCGGCATGATCCTGACCAACACACCGTCTTCCACTCCAGTGGCTGTGTGGAGTTTCTCCCTGTGTAGGCGTGGGTTTTCCGTTTACAGTTGAGAGCTTCTGAAAACTCACCAGAGAGGGAAAAGAATCGTACACAATGGACAAACAAGCAAGTGCAACATCAGATGTGCCAGAAACAACGCTCGAAAAAGAGCACAACTCTACGCTCGCTGTGGACCAACCAGAAAACCCTGATCCTCCTGCTTCTTTGACCAAGGCAGTGAGTGAAGACCCGCTACGACTGTTGGTGACTGTTCTGACTGTCAAAGTGTTGAACAAGTGCAACGCTCTCCAGAAGCAGAGCCCGGAGTGCATCAGCCATGCCAAGCATCTGGTGAACCAAGTTATGGAGACAACCACCATCACCAATGGCTTCTGCCCAAACGTAAAGTACTCTAAAAAATTGGGCAAATCCATTGTGAAAGACCTGCAGAAGTTCTATGGAAAGCGCAAGCTGGAGACTGTGATCATGTCAAAGGATCCAGCTGTGGACAAAGTCATCGTTCGGTGTTTCCAGGCTAACATCAGAGAGCTCGCCGCTCGGCTGGAGAAGAAGGCAGCCTCCACTAACACGTGGAGAGATGTGGTGAAACTCACCATCATCATCATGTTTGTACTGCTGCTGATCCTCTAAAGCTCCTTTAGAGCTGGCTGCAGCAACGTCTGCAGGCAGAAGTCAATAGAGGGCCGCACAGTGGCTCAGTAGTTAACACTGTGGCCTCACAGCAAGTAGAGTGGAAGCCGGCATGATCCTGACCAACACACCGTCTTCCACTCTAGTGGCTGTGTGGAGTTTCTCCCTGTGTAGGCGTGGGTTTTCTCCGGGAGCTCCGGTTTCCTCCCACACTTCCAATTTGCTCAATTAAAAAAATTGGACAATTTTACTTTTTGATTTCTGAAGCACTTATTCCTCAATTAGAATGAACTGGTTCAGACAGGTGTAAAGACGGTTTGAATAAACAAGGTGTCAGAAAACAAAAGCATGCGAGATGGTCTCTGTGTCTTTAGAAATGATAATAAATCCTATGTTTGAAATATTTCTAGATGTGATAAAAACATGATGGGACAGACTTGGTGGTATGATGCACTTAAATTACTACCAAACAAACACTTCTTGCAACAGACTCCATCTGTTCTGAGAGGAAACAGCAGATGGCAGAATGTGCGATGAATGTGATGAGACCCAATGACAAGGATTTCAAGTTTATTAATCAGAGTTGAAAAACATTTTTGGACATCCACTTTCTTACATCACATGGTAAATACTGTAGAGAAATCAGCATGCTGAAATCAGAGGGCTTAAAGGAGCTGTAACTGAGTGTCTATTGGTCAGTGTTTATGAGGAGGTTTTAGGTTATGGGTGTGGGGATACTGGTGCTTTTAGTATTTTGTTTGGAAGAGACTCTGTGTGAGTGTGTTCATTTATTGTACACAGAACAAAAACAAGCAGCAGACTCTGATTTCTGAAATTAAATCTTCGTTATGACTCACATACACATAGACAGTGAAAAGAGCTTTTAATGAAGAATGGACAGACTCTTACATGTTCACTCTTCCCACAGGCAGTTTAAAACCAGTATGTTTCATCAAGCACCACCACGGGACAAAGCACTAATCTTTTGAGCAAACATACCCGCTCAAATCCAAACTGAGGGCACAGAAAATAAATGATATAATATGAATGTGATCGATCCACCAGAATCCTCACACTTTTTAAAGTCCTGGCAGGACAAGCTAGAGCTCACTTCTGTCACCGAACAAGAGAAAGTGGTGATAAAATGTTAAGATGTGAAATGGAGTTTAAAAAAAGAAGAAAAAGGGAAACTCAAGCACTTTATTTTATGCACATTTTTCACAAGCTCTCTGTTATGTATTTTATTTGTAAATGAGGAAAGAACATTTATTTATTAGAGTATTTATTATTTATAATCCCTCCAGTTCAATGTGAAAACTGACAATAAATAGTGTTGAAATATTATTGAATTGTACTTTCTTTATTTGATTTGACAGTCAGTTGTTGACTATATACAGATATTGAAAAGTTAATTAAAAGTTTATAACAACTTCTGGATAACATAACATCAAAACAAAACAAAAGAAAAAAACAACAACAAATACACAAAATTTAGAATTCATAAAAGCAGTTTTGAAAAAATAAAAATAACAATAAAATCACAGGAAAATATCCTGGGGGGGCCCAGCTCTTGTAGACTTACAGTACACCAGGAGTGTGTACACCTGATGTGAATGAAGTGTCACATCAAGAACTATCACACCTGATTTAAATGAACACTTTAAACCTGTTTCAACAGGGTCGAGTGTGAATTCAAGAAGTTAGTTAGAAGTTAGTTAGCAAAAGTGGATTTGAAGATTTTGGGTGCAAAACCTCAGGTCCTCTCTTTACAGCAAAAGCCCAGCACCTGGAAATGTAAAAAAAAGAGACACACACAAAACAAAGATCGTGGTTTTCTCATGAAGGAGCCAAAGTTTAATTCAAATCCATCTCAACATCCCCCAATCATTAGACTATCGAGAAGCAAATCCCCTTTAATTCAGTTCGACATTTATTAACTCTACACATTGAATACAAAAGGTTTAAGTGATTGGCGTTGTTAATATCGTACAAGCCTGTTATGTTTTAGTGAAAACGGCTCTGTCTGTGCTCAGTAGTTAGCTTTATTTCTCGGTGAAATGCATGACCTTAGTTTGTGGTTGAAAACAGCGAACAGTCTCCCTCACTCTCATTATCCTCTTTTTTCATATATATATTTATTATATATAAAATACTGTTTCATTCATAAAAGCCTTACTTTGTACAATATCTGAGTCGATGTGTGTCAGTGAGCAATGAAGTGAATGAATGAATGAGTTTGTGTTTGTGTGTGTGTGTGTGTGTGTGTGTGTCTGTGTGTGTGTGTGTGAAAAGAACCTGGAAAATTATCTTATAACAAAACAGCTGGTACCGATTCAGGACCTAATACACTAAAAATAAAAGGTGTTTTACACAATATACACATTTTATTACTTACCCTCCACCAATCCTTCCACTTACTGCCATCAGGTGGACGCTGAAGTCCCAAAAACATCTACAAAACAGCTTTTATTCCCTCTGCAATCATCACCCTGAACAAACTAAAACAGGCACTGTATTCTGTCCTGTTTAGTATTGTTCTTGTCAGTTGTAGTTTTAACTTTATGTGTGTGTTTTTAAATGTGTTTTAAATGTGTATTGTTGAGCCTTGTCAAAGGACAATTTCTGTTACTTTGTTAGTTATCTTTATTTAGCAGTTTGAAAAAAGTCACCTTGGGCTCTGGGAATGATGCATTTTTCACTATTTTGTGACATTTTACAGAGGAAACAAGTAATTAAAACAAGAAAATAATTGGCAGATTTATAAATAATAAAATAAGAATTTATTTTATTTGCAAACCTGTTTTTATTTATTTAATATTATTTGATGTGTATTGTGGTTGTGTAGGATATTACAGTATTACAGTGTCTCTTCCTAATAGCTGTATATATATATATGAAGTCAATAGGATATAATGTTAACCGGGGGGGGGGAACATTATATATAACGTTCACAGCTTTTGATTGGCTGACAGTCACCTGTCCCCATAATTAAGGTTTTTATCAAAAATACTGTGTTATAATATTTAAATGTATTTTAGAGCTGATGTCATGACTCAATTAATCAATTTTACATATTTACACACAACTTTAATACTAGTTAACTACTCTGTATGTTAAGAATTAACATACAAAGATCAAGTTGATATCAACTTAAACATACCCAGATGGCTGATGGGAGGTCATCTTTGCTTAATTTAGACATAGAAACTTTAATTAAATGTGAACTAAATGTTTAAGTTATTAATCATGAATTCAGAGAGAACATTTAGAGTTTCAGTTTGATCTACTGATGTTTAAATT
Organism: Scomberomorus guttatus; assembly: GCA_038419695.1. Lineage (NCBI taxonomy): Eukaryota > Metazoa > Chordata > Actinopteri > Scombriformes > Scombridae > Scomberomorus > Scomberomorus guttatus. Next base: position 3,096,800 of record CM076466.1, on the reverse strand, counting down.
CAACTGTTTTACTAAAAGTGACTCATTGTAAGTTAAAGGGCAGTTTCACAGTTTGTGCTCTGCATAATGTCATTCCTGAGTTGCAGCCTGTGTCTGTTAATGTCACCTTTTCTGTTCAGGAATTTAAACTGGTGTGTGAATCTATAATTACAGTTCAATCAGGAGAGACAAGCGAATGAAGCAAAGATAATTGTTTTTTGTACAGATGATCCTGATAATTAAGTCTTGTCAAAAGTCTTTGGTGCTTAGACTCTACAGGGAGATTTTATAATGGAGGGACATCAGTCCTGAGCAGCAGGAAGATAAATCCTCCCATGGAGTCCAGACACTGGTGGTGGTGGCTGGTGACCTCTGCTGAGACTGTTAAGACTGAAGGTTATTATAGGCTGACAATGGAGGTGTGTCACTGAGATATTGGACAGATGTGACCAGCTGATGTGAACAGCTGATAGATCAATTGACAGTCCCTGATAATGATGCCTGAGAGATGTGGAAGGCATGATGGTATGAGAAATATAACTACAGCTTATGCATGCAAAGGACAGTCCTCCTGACTGAACTTTCACAGTTTATGGTATCTGTGGATCTCTGCAGGAATGCTGTGAGTCTGAGCGAGCTGTTAGGTTGAAGACAGTGACAGTAACCTGTTTGCAAACTCATCTGAGTCTATGAAGCTGTGGATCAGTTTCCATAAAATAACTCGCACAGGTGTCCATATGAACAGTGAAAGAGGTTTTCCTCGCTGTAATCATTCCTCCTGTTCATACTGGATATTAAAAGATCCCCTTCAAATGTGCTTTAATGGAAGTGATGGAGGCTAAAATCCACAGTGTGTCCACACAGTCATTTAAAAGTAGATGTGAAGCTTATATGAGGCTTCAGCAGTCTGAGTTAGTCATATCAAGTGGATATCTGCCACATTTACAGTCTTTTTAGCATCAAATTCCCTCTTTGTGTTTCCTCGGACAGTGTTTCCCTGTTGAGCTGCGGTGGAAGTATAGTAACAAAAAGAGGGACTTTGGCACTAAAAAGACTGTAACGTTGAAAGATATCTACTTGATTTGACTCATTTGGACGCTGAAGCTTCATATTAGCTTCAGATAAACTTTGAAATCCATGTTTGCACAGAAGGAGGACTGTGGATTTTGTCCCCCATCACTTCCATTGTAAGTGCATTATGAAGGGATCTTCTAATGGTCAGTATGAACAGGAGGAATGATTACAGCAAGAAAAACAGGTTTCACTCTTCATTTGGGCTCCTGACTGTTGTTTTAAGACAGTTCCACTTAATAGTTTGTATGATTTTTTGAAAAATTCTACTTTGGCGCCTCTCAGTGGTAAAAAGACACAGTGGGAGACAGAAATGCACCAGTTTGTTCTGAGCATGTCTCATTTCGATCAGATTATTTAAAAGCATGACACAATAAAACAAACAATATCTACATTCAGCAGCTCTCATGGTTTTTCTTCCCAGGAGAAACTTTTACATTGAAAACAATAAACATTTTTAGGTATTTTTATAGATAAATTATATACAAAAACTAAGTACATTAACTCAGATTATATTTAAAAAAAACAACAACACAAGAAAAATATCTACACTACACAACTGAACCTTTTCCCAATTATTTTTAATCCCACTTGTTTATATTATTGTGTTTTAACCTAAGACTGTTGCATTTATTTAATGATTAGTATATTTTGTGGCATTCAGTTTTTTTATTAACAATACATACATTTTTACTTGTTATGTAACTAATCTCAAATGGCAGTTCATGTAACCTTGGTCTGGTTGTATGTACAGTATAGATGTATGTGGTATATGTATATATGTGTATATATATGTTGAATTTATATCAGTCAACAATCCTTATTTTAAATTGTAAATTGGATCTTTGGAAAATGTAAAAGATTTATGTTTGCAAACTAAAAGTAAATCTTTAAAAAATCACGACATTTCTAATGGACCCCAGCAGTGTTGAACAGCACCGTTTTAGTCAACACTTAAACATAAAACATATATATATTTTATAATTCTCCTCAGAGAATTTTGACAGAGACAGTTTTTTTTTGGTAATTTGGCGCCATCTGCTGTCTGGATCTCTAAACTACAACATGACGTGTTGGATCCAACTGAGACTGAAAATAACACAAAATCTTTATTTAAAAGCTACAAAAACGGACATATAATCAAATAGGTGTTGACCGCAGCGCTACCAGTACCTGCGTGGTTTATACTTAAATATAATCATCTGTGGAAGGCTTTTACCACATATGCAGGGGTGATATCTTTCATGACAGGTCCATCATTAACCAGATAACACTTGTTTATGCCTGGGGGGAATTCAGGTGTTAGAGCAGCAGCAGAAACAGACTACAGAGCTACAGATATGCACCTCTGCTTATGTAGGATCTATCAGAAGCTACAGATGAGTACATCAGTAGCTAGTTGGGAGAATGACAACGTCTGTGCAGCATTGAGCTCTGCGTAGAATATTACAGCTGCATTATTCGGCTGCATTTCTTCACCATGAAATTTACTTCGTGTGACAACTATAAATTATATTTGTACCAACTAGAGCTGAAACTATCAGCCGATTAATCCATTAGTTGATTGACAGAAAATTCAAAATAGTGATAATAAATTAATTGTTTGAAGTAATTTTTAAAGCATAAATGCAGAAAGAAAATACTGATTCCACTTTCTCAAAGAATACAGACAAAATATTAATATTAAACTTTGAATTTTGGACTCTTGATCAGACAAAACAAGGAAAAATATGTCAATTTGGGTTTTTTATGGAGCACACAATTAATCAAGTTAATAACTGACAGATTAAAATTCAATAATAAAAGTGATGGATAGCTGCAGAATCAGTTGCTGCAACAGCAACTAATGAGCAGTGAAGAACTCAATCATAAATCTTAAAGTTTTGTTCATGTTAACTACATTACAGCCCAAATGTTTCTGTTAAAACTGTATCAAGGAGTCTTTGAGAAGACTGTAAGGCTCCTTAGAAAAGAGTTTTTATTTCTCTTCAAGATTTACCATCAGCTTACATGATAGAGGGATAGATGGAAGCAAATTTATTCCTTGGACTGAATGAATTTATTCTGACTAATGTAGAACTTTTCAAGTATATTCAACTTAGAAATCGAATCCAAACAGATTTACATTCATTTTGCCAGCAGAGCAATCTGGAGGAAATTATATTTGACTCAGAAACAGACAGTAAATTAACAGCTAAAGTGTACAGACTCTATTCTGCAGACAATTTTCTACAATAATACATTACTGGAACCAACTTAAGAGGAACTGATATTAGTTTAAGATGGAGGGAATATTATGGTCAATGAAAATTAGCATTACTTCAATCATCAATAGTTCATTTAAAAGTCTATCATACAAGAGATAAAGCCCATGCTTATGATAATAACTTATCAGGGAACTGTATTAAATGTGGAAATATGGATTTACTGTAAATGCTTTTTGGGATTATTGCAAAATTCAGAAGTTTTGGTTTGATATAGAACAGCGTTTATCGACACAGGACACAGGAGGTTTCTATTGTGACAATAGTGACTGAAAAGAGCAACAAATACATAAAAATGTGGACTTTAAATTCAAACTTAGTTTGAGGTTTTTGAGGCCCTGATTGAATTGTTGACTGGTATTGTTTAACTGGGCGGGTGTACTTGATAGAGATGAACTGTTGACCTATTTATGACACATGTTTATGGTCAGTTTTACGTATTTCTTTTACATTGAACAGAAACAGAGGAGCTGATCAATTACAGCTGGGAAAATTTGGGAAAAACAAAATAAAAAAGTGAAGTCATAAATCCACAGAAAACATTTTACCGGCTGTTTGTTTTGAGAATTTGAAATTGGCTGGGTAGTATTCACCGTCACAAAGTCTCAGTTTGACGTCTGTTGGTGCACATGTTCTTACAGAACATTACTTTTGTGTATACTAACAGACAAACAGTGCAGGTTCAGCATTAGTATAGTAGAAACATGTTAGGATATTAAAAGGAACCTAGACACAGTAAGTGAAAGGTAAACGGTTAAAGTTCAGTGTTTTTTTCTTCTGTCTCAGTTGTATCAAAGTTATAAATAAATAAATAAATAAATAAAAATAGATGAAGAAAGAAAGAAAGAAAGAAACTGACATTACCTTCACTCAGTGTCAGGTGTAGTTTTCAGCTTTTTCAGCTTATGCTTGCATTAAAGTGATCCGACAGCAGTGAAAGTGTTTTTAATCCTCCGCCTTGTACAGTGAGGTAATAATGTCGAAGTAATTGTGGCTCAGGGGCCGGCTGGCTGATTGACAGCTCATTTAAACAGACACGGTGAAGGAGACGAGAGGAGAGGTTCAGAACCAGGAAGTTAATGAAGCTGGAGGGATGAGCGACAGGTACAACATCACTGATACACTCATCTTCCTCTCTGTGTAATTGAAACCTCATTTAGTGGAACATGGTGATGCTGATTCACCCATTTTCTCTGAAACCAGAGAGAGCAGAGAAAAAGTTTCAATTTACCTGAAGAGTCTCTTTAAACTTTAAATTCAGCGGAACAGATAAAGACAGATACCAGTGAATATATGGAGATTATCTCAGTCGGATTTGAGGAGGTTGCCGGAGTTCTTGTAGGCACTAATGACATTCCCATCAGCCTCAGCAGTGCTGCGCTTAAGGTTTCCAATTAGCAATAACTAGGTTGGTAAACATGGTGAACATTACCTGCTCAACATCAGCATGTCATTGCGAGCATGTTAGCGTGCTGATGTTAGCATTTAGCTGAAACCACCGCTGTGCACAGCCTCACAGAGCTGCTGGCACGGCTGTACACTCATAAATAAAGATGAGTGATGTGAAAGTGAAATATTAATGTGGTTAACAGTCGAGCCTCTGAAGCCACACAGAAAGATAAACACCTGTTATTATGACGGATGTGTGTTTGTGTTGCTTGTTATAAAGCGTTCGCAGGGTTTAGCTGCATTTTATGCACAGACTCAAACTTGTGAAACAAAACGTGCTTTACTGGATTAATCTAATTAAAGAAGTTGTGCTTGGTAGTTAAAGAAGAAGTGCTCGTAAAGGGAACTGAGACAAATGAGTGAATGTGAACAAAAGTAAACACAAAGACAAGTACCAAGGATACTGACAGCCAATTTAATTACAAAATTGATTCATTGTCATGCTTTCAGTTACACTCACACACACACACACACACACAGATGGAGGACAGGTGTGAGTGCTGCAGGAAACGTCAGTATCTGTTCCCTCTGCACCCAGGAGAATCAATTTAAACCACATTACAAACACACACGCACACACGCTGAACTTTGACCTCCTCTGAATGAGTTTTTCGTCGCAGCGACAGGAAGGCAGCTTGCTGTGATGTTTCTCTTGATCATCTAAAATCACTGGCTCAGACCTGAGCTGCTGTTTTAACTGTATCCAACTAAAAGGATTTTTTTTTGTGCTTTTTATTTGTTGCACAAACTCAAGAAACAGGCGCCACCTGAATCATCTGATCTCACTCTAACATGCTCCATCTCAGTCACTAATTTTGGTCCATCATTAGTCTGACATTTATCATGAAAAATGTGACTGATTTCTACAAACCAACCAATCAGAATACAACATGAAATAACACAGAATGCACTGATGATGTTTCCTAAGTGCAGTTTTTTGAATAAACTTAAGGGGGAAAAAACACACTTGTTCTCCTTAAAATGTTCATGGCACAAAAAAAAAAAACGATGGAGGTAAAATGAAAAGGAAGTTTGTGTGACTTTGCTGCATTTTTCAAAACATGTGGATGTTTTGATGGATGACACGAGCTTATGACGTGCATCTGCTTTCATTTATTTACATCGTAGCTCTACGATTCACCACACATTCATCTGACAGCCTCAAATTGATATCGTACAGTCTGACACAGACTGTGTCCAAGATCTTGTTTGAGCAGTCTCGCACACTGCAGGTGCCTTAAAGAAGAAGAAGTCGCAACAAGACGGTGTAATTAAAGCAGCGCTGGTCAAACTTCAAACAATAGAAAATGTGATGGAAAAATTAATCTGTTTTCATGTATTAATTCGCTCCACACATATCTGATGTCTGTGTCTGCTGCCATTTTTTACCTCTCCGGTGGAGCGGAGGCATGTGTGAAGTTTAAGTCACATCCTTCATTTCATAAGTGTCATTTAAGTGTTTTGGCAAGTAATTTACAGCATTAATATCAATTAAGTGGAGCTGATTTGTGCATCGTGTGTCACCTTTGTGGGTGTGCATGAGATACAAACAGATGGAGACTTGCTAATAAAAACATTGTTCCACTGCTCTTGATGTTGATAATCTTATATTCACAGAACTGTTTATTACTCAAAAATAATGAATAATTATGACAAATGACATTAGATTAATATAATGAATTACTCAATAAGCATTTATGATTTGTAAATAGACATATTTCATGCACACAAGCTGTGAGCATTTCTGTCGTGTGTCTGTTATGCAGATATTTGGTTATTTTGCTAAGCAAGTAACATGTTGAGCATAGAGACAGACAGACAGAGAGACAGAGAGACAGACAGACAGACAGAGAGACAGACAGACAGAGAGACAGACAGACAGACAGAGAGACAGACAGACAGAGAGAGAGACAGACAGACAGAGAGACAGAGAGACAGACAGACAGACAGAGAGACAGACAGAGAGACA